>NIVC01003430.1:0-98029 GCA_002269645.1 Macrostomum lignano | reverse complement strand
AGACTGGCTTTGGGAGCCCCCAGCATGGCGGCTTTGGCTTGAGAAAAATCTGATGCTTATCAGTCGAACAATATTTAATCTTGGCAAGCAATAAACCAATGAGTCATTGTTTTTGGATTAATTTTGTCCGAGTGCGCAGCCTACTCCTTGGCTTTAAGGTGAGCTCGTATACTCGGAGCATAGTCCAAGCTAGAGGAGCAGCATAAAGAAAACAAGGCGAAAAGGCTGTGAAAAGGTAAGCGTAAAAAACCACATCAGAGAAAGAGAGAGAAAGCACAGAAGAGTAAAAGCTTTAACTGGTGTAGAGTGTTCTACGTCCCACAAAAAATCACAAAATTGTTCATGTAGAAGTTTATTCATAGAGTCCTACTGTAAGTAGACTAATGCAAACATGCGCAGCAGAACTTAAACGTGAGTCAAGTTACTATTTCAACGGAAACTATGAAACATGTTACTATGTATAACGAACAACGAATCGCCTTACTATTTATAACGCAAAATAGCCATGTAAAAAGAGAACCTTCCAGAGGGAAGAAGAGGAAGTCGGCGAGGAACTTCCTTCAGACCAAGTCAACCGAGACTCGGCTGAGTTCTTGTGGTGAGCCTCACTCATTTGCGCCAGGTGTTAGAGTCGACTCGATATTATTGTTGTGACTGAGTCTATTTGAGACTCCATTGGTTGTAGTCTCCAGAAGGACTACCCTGATAGCCATCAGAAGACTATCAGTGATTACCGGAGCTATACTAGAGTGCATTAATTCGAAACTTCTATTGGTCCGAACTACAGATACCGCACCGGCCGGCAAGAAAGCCAAGGAGTACAAAGGACTTGGACCAGATTCTAAGAAGTAAGGCGCCGGATCAACTGACCCACCAGAGGATATCCTATTTCGAGAACAACGCACAGGAAGAGCACAACTGATCAGGACTCAAGGTAATAAATACCTTCATTTGATTACTGGGTTGCCTAACAGTAAGCTAGAAGTGACTGTTCCTTGATTACAAAGAAGGTCTTGGTAGTAAGGAACACATCACTGGAAAAATGGGACTTTTCGCATACTGGTAGCATAGTCCGAGCTGAAACAGCATAAAGAAGACGAGAAGACGGCTGTGAAAATGTAAGCGTGAAAAAGGGGCCACATCAAAGAAAGAGAAAGAAAGCACAGTAGACTAAAAACGCTTTCACTGAGAACCTGGACTTTTCGCATGGCGACAGTTTGCGCGCAGCTGCTGGCTACCTCCAGTTCCCAGTTTGAGACCTTTCTCCAGCCCCAGTGTGCGTCTCGACCGCCGAGCTCCGTCAGTCGCCCAGGGCCTTGACGACCGTCAGCGGCACGCCGGCACGGAACGCCAGCGCGAGGCGCCCCGCGGCGAACGATTTGTAGCGACAGAGGCAGACCCGTCGGCCAGGCCAGCACGGCTGACGACCAGCCGAAACAGACGGCAGAAGAGAGCGGCAGTGAGAAGCTTCAAGCCACCGCTGCTCTTGAAGGTTAGGAGGTGGCGGCTGCGGCGCGTGCCGAAGTCGCTACAGGACTTGCTGGCGGAATCGGTTCATCTTGGTTCGTGCAGGATGGCCACATCCAGTGACAGTCGCAAGCCGCCGCCGCAGGTGACGGCCTCACCAGCTGGAGGGAACGGAGACGAGCAGCACAGGCTGATCTGACGAAATCTGAAATCGGTGCAAAATCCCTCTAGAGAACACAACCTGTACTCGGACATGTGTTGTGCCGTGCTGCGTTTTCGAGGGCTTCACCCTCCCGGTCCTCTTTTCTATCCTTTTTTTCTCTCTTCCCCTCGCGCTGGGTTGTGCCGGCCGGTCGGGCTGGGTTTGGGGGCTTAAGCGCCACCCTAGTCTGGCCTACGGCCTGCCCAGGCCCCGGTCTCCTGCGCAGGCCGGCTCAATTTCCTTCACCCCTCCCCCACCGGCTGGCGGCTTGTGATTGGCTGGCCCGCAGGGTGTTTGTACTTGCGTATTGTCTGTTTGCTGTACCCTCCTCCCCCTTTTGCCTTGCTATTTAATGCGCGTGCCCGCCCCGTCCCGTCCTCACCCTTGTCCCGCTGACGGCAGTGCAGTTAATATCAACATTCGCGTATACGGCGCGTTTTTGGAACTGGATCGAATTGCAGGTGTGTCTCATTACCTTCCGGGATGCCGTGCGGGGATCGAGCTACACGTATACTGTGAAATCTCGCAGCGTACGGACAGGAATAGGCGGGACCTGGGTGTCTCTTAGATAGGCAGCCCCTGCTACCCTAGCCGGTTCGCAGCTTCTGGGCCATCCTGGGGGGGGGGGTGCAACACATGCATTTCGCGATTTCCAGGTCTTCAACAATACCTTTTCAAACTTGTATAGATCAGCTTGTGAAAAAAAGAATACGCGCTCTCACTGGACAATGAAGTTTGCAACGAAAACCAGCCTCCGATGAACCCAATGTGCCAGCGAAGCGCCCTTTTGCCTTTGCCGTCACTGCAGCCAGTCAGATTTCACCAGTCTGCATCACCCACCTTGATCTGCCCACATCCCACACTAACGGCCTGTAAATCGGTGAGAACTACTGAATAATGACTGAATGGTGACAGCACAGTCAGCTCATCCTGATCTATCTTTGCTCAGCAGATGAGACAGACAGGTGTTAGCCAATGCTTTTTAGCATCACTGCATCCTGGCTTTGCTTGTTTGCTTTGCACCTCAATGCAAAAGTTAGGCTCAGAATTTTCGTGAAAGCAAATACTTGCTTTTGTGTGGAAACATTGGCCAAGACTGCTGCTGGCTAAAAAAAGAACCTGTCTGTCAATGCAAGGCTGCATCTCGCATTATAGAAAAATCAACGGACAATGGTATATTCTTCTGCAGTCGGGATGCATGATATCGGTATAACACGCGAGCGCCGGTAGGCGCGAGTCGTGTTATTCCAATATCATGCATCCCGACTGCAGAAAAGTGCATTGACTAGTGTTTCCAAATAGCCTAGTTGTTTATGATCGAGAAAGACAACGCAGTCTCAGTAGAATCTGTCTAGTTCAATTTTGTTATGTCATTTATCTCTCTCCCTCGCTGCCTTCTGATTGGCTCTCAGTTCTCGCCTCTTTCCTCGGTTGCGGACTCCACCCCACCCCCTGTCTTATCTTACACCCCCTCCAGTATATTTGAATAAATATACCCGTTTAGGCCCTGCGCTTCGCTATCGTTTTTTTCCGAAGCCTCTCCAAGGCCAATCTTTAAAACCGTACCGTTTCTCCGAGAAGACCGCTCGAGGATATCGATTCCTTCAAGAATTTATGAAGAAACTTAGTGCGAGGGCCGGTCTAAGCAAGGTCTACACTAATCACTGTATTAGGTAAGTAAATTTCGTTTTCCGATATGGTATATAAATAGTATATAAATAGTATATTTATAAATAATAGTTTTAACTAGTTCATGTAAAATTACTTTCCTTTGATTCTCCCACAGAGTCACTAGAGTGTGCGATCTAGACGCCGCTGGCCATTCGCTGCAAGACATAATGCTTATTACCGGTCAGAAATGTGAGAAGACGGTCAAAAGGTATTTAACCAGGTGCCGGGACCGCAGTCTGTTCAGGAGTTCCAAGGCAGTGAACTGTGCACTAAGCCGGCATATTCCAAGCACAAGCACAATGCCGTCCAATGAGGCGTCTTTCTCTGCTAATGCGAGCGGCTCTATCAGTTCTACTGTCTGCACGCAAGTGATGACGGATCACCAGTTGCAATGCCACCCCACAATCAATTGACGAGCCGGTTCCTCGGCCAGTTCATATCGAGGCCTGTACGTCCGACCAAGAATATGCGTGTTTGCATTGACGGCAACAACAATTTTATTAACACTGTGTTTGAGTAGGGCGTATCTATCAAAAATACAAATTCTTCGAGAGAAACTATGGCTTTAGACATTTCCCCCTCATTTTCATGCTATAAGTAGTTGTTGTTTATAATTTACAATTATAAACCGTATAAATAAAAAATTAATCATCTAATAATTGATATTTGGGTCATCTAAAAACTCGTTAAACTAATGTTTTTTTCTATGGACAATAGCACGCATCCCGCGTGCGTGTTAATGGGTAGCGAAATGCTTGTCAATGCACGGGAATTGATGCAGCAGCAGCAGCGCAGAAGCGACAGCATTTTACACGGACAGGAACCTCTGCTTCTGGCAGCTGGGCTGGAAAGATGCTGCCCGAGGAGCCGCGAGCGAATGCGAAGTGAAAGTCAATAGCTTTAGCTCTCAGTTGTGACAAAAGTTTATTGAAGTCAACCTAAGATCAGAAAACACATTAATAAGCATCGCAGCATAGCATTGGGGTGGGTGACAGAGATAAGGCATGCACGAGGGAATAGTGAATGAGCAACGATGTACACAGAGTACGCAAACCCTCACCAGACAAATAACCCACCCCAAGCACCAACCCCAGAGCCCACAGTCCAAAAAAGATCAGAGTCAGTCAGAGTCCAACACGAAGCAATTTAAAAATCAGCAGGTCAAACGGACTCAGAACTCAGAGCTTCAGGCAGAGCAGAATTTACACCAGGAGAGCGACAGACAGCATCGCGATGCACTCGCTGCTTTTACTGCAAGCGACTGCGTTGCTTTTGAAACTTGCTGCCGCTTCGCAGTGCAGCACCAAGTTCTCTCCGATTGACGGCTCCCTGTGCATCAACAGCGACTTTGTCCGAACCTTCGCTGGAGTCGCTTCGGAGCTGCAGTGCGCCCTCCTGTGCCGCCTGAGGCCGCAGTGCCAGGCCTTCAGCCTGTCCGACGGTCCGTGCCAGCTGTTCGAGTTCAACAAGTGCAGCAAGTCTGTGAGGGACTGCGGCTGCTCGAGACGAGGCCGGGTGTTCGTGAGGCAGCAGCCGGGACTGCCGGCAGGACTGCTGTGTCCGCCCGGATACGGAGACGGCCTGTGTGGAGTCAAGTACAAGGTCCACAACAGCGCCGACAAACTGTGGGAGACGAGCCGGCAGAAGTGCGAGTCGGAGAGCGGTCTGGTGATCATGGCGGACGTGACGAGCAGCTCAGAGATGAGCCACGTGGAGTCGCTTCGTGATGGCAACAATTTGTGGCTGGGAGGCTTCCAGCCGGCCGGCAGCGCGGAGCCGGCAGGCGGCTGGTACTGGGTCGGCTGCAAAATCACCGTGGACGCCGGTTTGTGGAACTTTAATGAGCCGGATAACAACGGCGGGCAGGACAAGATCGCTGCCTACTCGGGAAAGAGCGGCCTGACGGATCTGACATCGGCCAGCTTCGGCCTCTGCGAGTGCCAGTCGCCATTCAACTGAAATTCCTCTTTGAAGAAGATCAACGCAAGTACTCGTAAGCAAACACTTTTAGAGCGTTGGGTTCGCATCCTACCGCTAAGGAATGCAGAGTAACCCGTTTCAGCTGCACCTGCACAACTTGAAAATAATCAAATGCGAGTTGAAGTAGACTGACCTAAAATTTCTCATGTGACAATTGAGTTCCCCAGTGACTGCTTGGCCCCGAAAAGTGCATCAATAAACGATTTGAGCAGCGCAATTAAAAGCAGAAATTTAAAGACAAGCAATAAATCAATGAGTATTTGTCTTCTGGTTAAATTTGCCAGGGTGATCAGCCTACTCCTTGGGTTTAGGCTAAGCTCAAACCGTTATGGAAGTTGACACTTGATGTTGATGTTGCTGATTCTGATGTTGCTGATGCTGATGTTGCTGATGTTGATGATGCTGATGCTGATGTTGCTGATTCTGATGTTGCTGTTGCTGTTGATGATGCTGATGTTGATGATGCTGATGTTGCTGATTCTGATGTTGCTGTTGCTGTTGATGATGCTGATGTTGATGATGCTGATGCTGATGTTGCTGATGTTGATGATGCTGATGCTGATGTTGCTGATTCTGATGTTGCTGTTGCTGTTGATGATGCTGATGTTGATGATGCTGATGTTGCTGATGCTGATGTTGATGTTGCTGTGGATGATGATTATGATGTTGTTGATGATGATGCTGTTGTTGTTGTTGTTGTTGGCGTTGCCGTACCACAGCCCTATTCTCTCTTCATTTTAGCCCGTATTCGGAACTCGTTCCAAAGGGCCCGGCATTCCTCGGGCATGGCGCATAAGCCGCCCATATCCGTGATGCCGGTCTTCCTCCTGGTGTTGTCCATCACTGGGCACTTCCGTCTGGGTCTGGGTTCTTGGCAACGTATCTCGGACCATGTTCGCGGAGTGTATTGTATATAATACAATATAGACTCCCCCAGGGCGCACCACGTGGAGGTCTGGTCCCTAGCGCCCCTGATGCTGTTGTTGATGATGGTGCTGTTGTTGATTGTGATGCTGTTGTTGATGATGCTGATGTTGCTGATGCTGATGTTGCTGATGCTGATTTTGCTGATGCTGATGTTGCTGATGCTGATGTTGCTGATGCTGATGTTGATGTTGCTGTGGATGATGATTATGGTGTTGTTGATGATGATGCTGTTGTTGATGATGCTGATGTTGCTGATGCTGATTTTGCTGATGCTGATGTTGCTGATGCTGATGTTGATGTTGCTGTGGATGATGCTGATGTTGCTGATGCTGATTTTGCTGATGCTGATGTTGCTGATGCTGATGTTGATGTTGCTGTGGATGATGCTGATGTTGCTGATGCTGATGTTGATGTTGCTGTGGATGATGATTATGATGTTGTTGATGATGATGCTATTGTTGATGATGCTGATGTTGCTGATGCTGATATTGCTGATGCTGATGTTGCTGATGCTGATGTTGCTGATGCTGATGTTGCTGATGTTGATGATGCTGTTGTTGTTGATGGTGATGCTGATGTTGATGAGGAACACCTAACCCCCTAACCCTCTCATAGCTTTCACGCGGATGTCCTGGTGTCGAGACCCAGGGAAGCCAGGCAGCCGAAAAAGTCGACATGCTGAAGAGTTCGCTTTAGCACACTAGAGAGAGAGAGAGAGAGAAAGAGAATAGGAGAGAGAATTAAGTCTAGTGTCTAAACGCACGAACTCCCACTTCCAGACCTCGGGCGGGCGGGTTTGTAGAGCTCGTAGTCTTCCTCCGGAGTTGTCTTCTTGTGTTCTGAGAATCGGCCGAATATGAGAGCGTAACAATTTAACCCGTCGGCGTCAAAGTATTCTCGAGTGCAGAAATCAGAGATGCGCCGTATTAGCAAAGTCAACTCTAACAATGACGAGGTCCTCCAGAAAAGGGCGTCTTCTTCTAGAAATAACGGAATCGGAGTCGTGTGCTCCTATCGGTTACTCTAGGGTGCCAAAATCAATCAAATCAATAATCCTCTAAGAGTATCGGAATCGGTCCGCAGATCCTATCCACTCCCTTAGGAATAGGGAGGCCTCGAATTCAAAATCTACTGATCAGGTAAGGTCAGGTATTGACAGGTGGGGTTTTTGAATAGAAAAGGGTGAGACTTGGGTGGCATTCAGATTAACATTTACCATATTTGGAAGTTCTGAAAATAGATGTTGAGAACAATTTGTGCTAGAATAGTCTCTCGCTGTTTTCGTGATATTACTGGTAATTACTAAAAATAGAGTATGACGCATTGCTATTTTTAAATTTGTATTTATAATTTTATCTTACTATTTCTAGTAGTCTACTATGTTTGGAAATCTCTACAGTGCGGTCTGGTAATCATGGCGGACGTGACGAGCAGCTCAGAGATGAGCCACGTGGAGTCGCTTCTTGTTTGGCTGCAACATTGCTGTGGACGCCGGCCTGTGGTGAGCCAATGGCAGGTAACTAACAGAAATTCACAGCACAGAATCGCTTTTTTTCAGACATACTTCAAGTAATTTCAGTAATTTTCGCGTGAAGTTATATGTGTCTTTACTGAATGTCTTTCGTGGTGTTAGTAGTTTGTAAAATATTTTAAAGAATCTGTTTGATGTATTAAAAATATTCCTGACATTTTTATTCGCACTTAGAAATCCGATCAACTTGACTGAAAGGATCTCTTGTTTGGCCTAAGAACCGAGCATGATTGACACAAAAAACGCTAGTGTTTGTGCTTGTAGTGCATTTGAATGATTTCTAAACTCTGACACATTGAATAGAATAATAGACAATAGACACAACAGATTCACTCTGAAGACAGCCACTCGGAACTCCATTTACCAGTGGTGCGTCTGAAGCAACAATGCAATGAGACGCTTGTTAAAGGATCTGCTATTTTTGACTGCCTCACCAGCCTCGCGCTGCACAATGGAGTAAAATCTTAACAGCATGACTGTGTAAGCCCTCAAAAGGGCTGAGACCAGCTATGAGAAGAGATCCAATCGACCCGGAGCGAAGCCAAAGCGCTGCTTGCCAGCCAGCGAAAAGCCGGGCATTCACTCCAGCCTGTTCAGGGGCCAGGGTCGGCAGCTCAAGTATGATTTGGCTGCAACCATCTGCAGCACTGCTCAACTCATCCCCGGCCGACTTTCTGAATGAGAAGCTGCAGTCGGGAGGATGGCTGACGCAGGAACGCCATGCAGCGCGTATCATGCAGCAGCTCCTCAGCTCCTGGAGACTGGGCAGTTGGTGACGCCGGGCGCGCATGAAGAGCTCAACTTCAAGAAGCTAACCTACCCCAGCTTCAATATCCACACTGGCGAGCTGTTGGTTAAGTACGACCGAGACATGAGGCGGCTGCAGCACTCGCGACAGCGCAACTTGAACACGATTTTGAAGCGCCTGACGGTCCCTAAAAATCTGCGAGCTGCTGGCCAATTGGCCATCAGTCAAGGAGTCCAAGTTAACGGAGCAGAGCAGTGGAGCATCTGGACAGATAATTTGCGGCCTGTTCAATAGCGCCAAAGGTTGCCACAGAAACACCTGCAACTTCGCTCACATCTGACGCATCTGCTAGGGGAGTCACTGAAGGCTTCAACACGTTCGGGAGCCTCTGGACCAAAAACCTGAGCACCGAGGCGGGGCCGCAGCAGACCCTGTTTTAGCAATGAGCCAATAAGGTCTGCTAAGCGACCAAATATTTTAAGTTGCTGCGGTTATCATGCTCGTTTTGCCGCTCACCCCGCTGACATCACCGCCCACCCTGCTGACATCACCGCCCACCCTGCTGACATCACCGCCCACCCTGCTGACATCACCGCCCACCCTGCTGACATCATCGCCCACCCTGCTGACATCACCGCCCACCCTGCTGACATCACCGCCCACCCTGCTGACATCATCGCCCACCCTGCTGACATCACCGCCCACCCTGCTGACATCACCGCCCACCCTGCTGACATCATCGCCCACCCTGCTGACATCATCGCCCACCCTGCTGACATCACCGCCCACCCTGCTGACATCACCGCCCACCCTGCTGACATCACCGCCCACCCTGCTGACATCACCGCCGACCCTGCTGACATCACCTGCTGACATCACCGCCCACCCTGCTTCCGAGCCAACTGCTGGTCGCTGCCATCATCTGCCCGGACACCGGTTTAGCGTTGTGACACCGGCACTGAATTTTTAAGCACTGGTATCCGTGATGGCTTTTGCATCATAGATTCTGTCCTGGTTGGTGACTCCCAGCTTGAGAATCACCGCCACGATTCTGCCCACTGCGAAGAAAATCGGCACACCTTTGACAAGCAGATCCAAGCAGAGATGCTGGCCAGGCGCTACATCAGCGCGACTGACCTCGGCATCGCCAGGCTGACCATCATCAGCCCACTCGGTGCTATCGCCAAAGCAGACGGAGCCATTGGCCTGATCGGCAATGCCTCAAGACCGCAGCATCGACGATCCGTGCAAGCCTTGCCAGAAGCAGAAGTTCGCCAACGTCGAGGAACTCACCGGGTTGCTGGCGCCAGGCTTTTTCCTCAGCAAGATCGACCTTCGCCATGACTACCGAGGTGTTAAAGTGCACCCGGACTGCTACGAGGTCACGGGTGTCGACCTGCCGCTTCATATCTGCTGGTCAGTCAGTCAGAATCTTGCAACTATCTAACTTTGCCATCATAGCTTATCTGGACGACTTTTGCATCACCGCGAGAGACTATGAGGTTTACCGGGTGCTGCAAGAGTTTCTCTTGGCCACCCTGCAGCGGCTCGGCTTTGAGAGCAATTGGCCCAAGGCGCTCAGCCCAGCCAGCTGTCGTTACCTGACAGGTAGAATGGACTGCGTGAGGGCAAGAAGCCTGCAAAATCATTGCCTTTAGGATCGGGTAGGAAAGCTGAGCCGGTTCTGCAAGGTGGCCAAACCTGCCAAGCCGCTGCTACGCGCGCTCTTGGAGATCGCCATCGCTATTCCCGAGCAGCACCATCGGGTGCCGGTTCGTGACGAACCCGTGCTCGACATTGCGTTGTGCTCGACAACAGCGGGAGGTATCATTCTGCAAAGCTCGAAAGGAGACCGGCTCGAGTTTCGCATCATCGCCTCAACGACGCTCCGACTGCTAGCACAGGTTCCTATGGCACCCAGTCCTGGTCTCTGGCGCGACCATTGTGCAGACCGAGCTGTAACAGCCGACGGCCTGTAGCTCAGGCGCGAGCTTCCTTTGTGCGCTGCTTGGACCCCTGCTGCTGTCTTTATCCGTCAACTTTTTCACTGCGAGGATGCAAGACTTCGAACGCCGAGGTCTTTTGTTTGGAGATCCGCCGCGGATAATGTAAAAAGCGTTTTTCAGTTAATCTCACCGATGCACACTGGAATTCTGAGGGGAGCAGTTTTTACAGCTCCGAAGGCTCGCATCCAGCGACTACAATGGGGTATTGTTCCGTATCGATCCTTAGAAAAAATGAGATGGGAAACTGAAAACTGAATTTTGTCTTCTTTGTATTCTTGTATTTTATTTCTGTTTGCTAAAAGTACATTTAGTTCTTTGAGTTGAACTCCGAAAAATGCAATTTATTACGTTGCTGTTACCTGGGTGTCTGGGGCATGCTGTATCTGTTTTAAAACTGACTGTCCGGATCAAAAAAAACAAACAGGGGTTTGAGTGCACGAGCACCGGTCACAGGCATGCCTAGCCGCCACACGCTCCCCCCCCAAGCACTGAGCCATGCATCAAACGTTGTTGGTCTGCACCGGCGAGTTGGCTGCCGTCATGTCGAGCGGCCGGTGGTGGGTGGCCACCGCTGAATTTGGTGGGTGACCTCTTGATGGAATTTCCGGCAGCCGGAGCTGCACCAAAGCGACCGTGACGCGTACGCGACCGGGTTATCCTTGTCTTCCACGTGCTGGACATCGAGGGCGTAGCGGAAGTGCCGGACAACCAGATACAAGGCGAGCAGCTTACGGTTAAACGCGTTGTACTTTTGCTCGGGCAGGCGGAACTGCCGATCCTGCACCGTAACATCATTGTTCGACACCATGTGCAGCGGCGAGGACCAGGGGCTGTTGGACCTTCACCTTCGATGGCGAGTACGATTGGAGTTTGAATGAACTAGACGAAGGCTGGGCTCGTAGATAAGATAAGATAGATAATAAATAGAGCGCGACAGAGGCTTAGGCGTCCAACCTCCTAGGCAGTCAAAACGGGGGTTTGAGAGCAAGAGCACCGGTCACTTGCAGGCTAAATGTTTCAATTTCGTTTCAATTTCGATTTACAGAGGGCGTACGCAATGTACACCCGTACCATCACGGTCGTGAGCGCCTTCACGCCGACTTTCTTGCCGGGTAGAACAATGACAGACTTGAGATGACATTCCCTTTGAACACTTAGTCCACTTGCAGAGCTCTTGGATCTCTTCCTGCTCCAGCTGCGCTAAGGGGCAGAGTGAGAACCAGTCTGAGCAGCTCCAGCTTTCAAAGCATCTTAAGTCAAAGGGCTTCTATTCATGGCCAGTTGCAATGAGCGAGAACGGTTGTCTGACTCGGTGCAAGCAAGTTTCCGGCCTGAGGGCTGTTGCTCTGCCTGACTCATTCAGTCAAACGGACTTTCACTGTCTCAGGAAACCAACCAGAACAAAAATGCTCATAGCAGCCAATGAGGGGCCGTGAGGATCTCATTGAATCTCATTGAATCTCATTGCAGGGAGCGAATTCTGATAAATGGTGCCACAGCACCCAGGCTGAGCGGCACAAGCTGAGCAGAACAGGCTTTGACAGCAACACCATGCTGTCCGTGCTCCTGGCTCTGACTGTTCTTCTGGCAGTTGCTGCTGCGGATGAATCAACTCGGGATCCGGTCTGCAGCACCAAGTTCTCTCCGATCGACGGCTCCCTGTGCATCAACAGCGACTTCGTCCGAACCTTCGCTGGAGTCGCTTCGGAGCTGCAGTGCGCCCTCCTGTGCCGCCTGAGGCCGCAGTGCCAGGCCTTCAGCCTGTCCGACGGTCCGTGCCAGCTGTTCGAGTTCAACAAGTGCAGCAAGTCTGTGAGGGACTGCGGCTGCTCGAGACGAGGCCGAGTGTTCGTGAAGCAGCAGCCGGGACTGCCAGCGGGACTGCTGTGTCCGCCCGGATACGGCGACAACCTGTGTGGAGTCAGGTACAAGGTCTACAACAGCGCTGACAAACTGTGGGAGACGAGCCGGCAGAAGTGCGAGTCGGAGAGCGGTCTGGTGATCATGGCGGACGTGACGAGCAGCTCAGAGATGAGCCACGTGGAGTCGCTGCGGTCTCTCTACGCCAGCGGCAGCTCGATGTGGCTCGGAGGCTTCCAGCCACCCGGCAGCGCGGAGCCGGCAGGCGGCTGGCACTGGGTCGGCTGCAACATCACCGTGGACGCCGGCCTGTGGGCCTCTGGCGAGCCGAATGATTCTGGAGGCAAAGAGCACTGGCTCGGTCGATTCTCGGGCTTTAAATATCTCACGGACATGCCGGAAGGCTACTCAGGCTGCGACCGGTTCCTGTGCGAGTGCGCATCCCCGTTCGACTGAAGCTCGGCAGGGAGTGACCGTGAATTCACTCGGCTGGGCTGGCTGGCACTGAGCTGTGACTCCATTGTGGCTCCAACTCTCACTTAAAAGTTTTTTACAAAATTTTGGAGTCATTTAAACCTAAAAAATATTTTAGAATATTCACAATTTGTGAAAGTTTAGACGCTTTTGTGCATGCCGTTTAGACCATGAGCGAAGCATTGTGCTAGGAATATTGTGTGTATTGCAATCTTGCACTGGAGCAAATGCCGGTTCCAGTGTGTTGGATTTTAGTCTGCGTTTGCACTGGCTCTGCTGACGGAATGAGCAAAACTCCACTGCGTGCAATCTCATCTCACATAATCATTTTTGTAGTTTCTAAACGGATTTTTGTAGTTTCCAAATGGATCTTTGCAGTTTCCAAGTGGATATTTGCAGTTCCCATCCCATGTGACCTGTGCCTCAACATTCTCAACGAGTGTCAGGCCAATCGCGTCTTCACCGATGGCATTGCCTCAACGCTCAATCTGAGACAACGCTACTCCGTAGCTATCGACCCGCGCGATACCATCAATGACCACTGGAACCCTGGTGAGCTCCACTGCTACCACCGATGGTTTAAAGCAGTCAGTCAACACCGGCTTTGGTGTTGGGATCTTCCTGAACGGGAGGGTCATCGCAAACCACGCTCAGGATACTGGGGTCAACTCCAGTGTCTTCCAAAATGAAGGTCTCGCCATCAGCTCTTGCACTGCAGAGCTTCTCGCCACTGGCGAAACCGGCAAGAACATCATTTTCCATTCGGACAGCCAAGCTGCCTTGCACGCCATCAGTGGCTGTAGTACCAACTCTGCTACAGTCCTCGACTGTATCAAACTCCTCAACATGTTGGGTTCCGCCAACAAAATAACCCTTAAGTGGGTTCCGGGGCATGTGGGGATCAGAGGAAATGAGCTGGCTGACACCCTTGCAAAAGTTGGCGCCTCCGGCTCCTCTCTCGGGCCTGAACCCATTGTCCCGATTCCTGGCTGTGCCATCGACTCGCGCATCAAGGCGTGGATCAGGACTCAGCACTGCTCAGCCTGGGAGAACTGCACTACCTGCAGGCAATCCAGAGGCGCTGTCCCTCAGCCCTCTCACCAGCTCCGGAAGCTCCTCCTGCGCCTCTCGCGAAGAGACATCCGGGCTGCCCTCTCGGGTCACGGCTGCTTCTGCAGGCACCAGTACCTGCAGGGCAACACCACCAACGCCTGTGCAGCTTTTGTAACTAAGGTGACGAAACCGCTGAACATTCCGTCAGCATCTGTCCCACCTTCATGCGAGCCAGACTCACTTACCTCCAGGCCACACTTTTAATCAGCTCATGTGCTACCTCTGGGCCACCAGCAGGGCTGAACTCTCCCTTTCAGAGAGCACCATAGCTGCTGGCGACACTGGGGGACCTCCCTGGGCGGCGCCAACCCTTCGTCCATAGCGACGCGTCGGCCGTTCGGGGATTAGCCTTCTCGCTGTGTCCCCTCCGGGACAGCCCCGCAGCTAAGTTAAGAGCAGCTTTTGTATTTATTTCTACAATATTTTGAGATAAGATAAAAGTACAAACGACGCGTGCGTGGACGGAGAAGAGAGTAGCCCTACATGCGGGAAGAGAGTCAAATTATTTGCTGAAGCTAAAACTCGATATCTGCAAACAGCATCGTTTAGCGAGACGATTGCTGCTACAAGCAAAACCGTCACCTTGGATGGTGGCTGTGTGGTTTCCTTGAGAATGTTGAGGCACTCTCCATCGTGGTGTATGTTTTACCTTAAAAAACAGGAAAATGACGATTCTCACAAGCACCGTATTGCATTACCACTGAAGCAGCCTGCAGCAGTTCGCTTTTTCTCGTTTCATGATGCATTTCAGCAGCCAATCTATCGGGCAAAAGCAGTTCTGTTGCAGACTGGCTTTTTATGCAGTTAGAAATGCTGCAACAGATGCCGAAAGCAGAAGACAAGATCCAATGCATCCGCAGAAGCCTGGGAGCCATTCAAACACCTGCAGCAGGTCCTTCAGAGCTGCGGATTCAGTAGAATGCATTCCTAGTTCGGCGTACATGGATTCAAGCATAGTGAGCCTGTAGACGACTGCGTCAAAATTGAAAAATATCAGCAATTGGATTTCTTAGTTATAAGTACTTTGATGACATGTTCTGTGCCGAAATGTTATGAGCGGACCGGTAGTGCAGACCGGTAGTGCAGACCGGTAGTGCAGACCGGTAGTGCAGACCGGTAGTGGAGACCGGTAATGCAGACCGGTAGTGCAGACCGGTAGTGCAGACCGGTAGTGCAGACCGGTAATGCAGACCGGTAGTGCAGACCGGTAGTGCAGACCGGTAGTGCAGACCGGTAGTGCAGACCGGTAGTGCAGACCGGTAATGCAGACCGGTAGTGCAGACCGGTAGTGCAGACCGGTAGTGGAGACCGGTAATGCAGACCGGTAGTGCAGACCGGTAGTGCAGACCGGTAATGCAGACCGGTAGTGCAGACCGGTAGTGCAGACCGGTAGTGCAGACCGGTAGTGCAGACCGGTAGTGCAGACCGGTAGTGCAGACCGGTAGTGCAGACCGGTAGTGCACCTGTGCCAGGGACAGATTTTCTGAAATGAGGACTCAGTCAGAACCTGATTGGTGGCAGACAAGGGCAGCAGTTGGGCGCTGTTGCTATGGCAACTAATTTAGCTGGCGAGCATAGAAAGGAAGATTCGCATGAGAAGGCGTCTTCGTCAGACCGCGGCAGACAGGCAGCTGCAAGATGCTGGTCCGCCTAGCGATTTGGGTGATTGCGGCTGCAGCAGCCGCTGCCTCACAGTGCAGCACCAAGTTCTCTCCGATTGACAGCTCCCTGTGCATCAATAGCGACTTTGTCCGAACCTTCGCTGGAGTCGCTTCGGAGCTGCAGTGCGCCATTCTGTGCCGCCTGAGGCCGCAGTGCCAGGCCTTCAGCCTGTCCGACGGTCCGTGCCAGCTTTTCGAGTTCAACAAGTGCAGCAAGTCTGTGAGGGACTGCGGCTGCTCGAGACGAGGCCGGGTGTTCGTGAGGCAGCAGCCGGGACTGCCGGCGGGACTGCTGTGTCCGCCTGGATACGGAGACAACTTCTGTGGAGTCAAGTACAAGGTGGTCAGCGGCTCGTGGGACGTCATAAAATCGACATGCGAGTCGGAGAGCGGTCTGGTGATCATGGCGGACGTGACGAGCACGGAGGAATTGACCCAAGTGAATCAGATCCGGTCACTGCACACAGGCTCAAGTCCCATGTGGCTCGGAGGCTTCCAAGCTCCAGGTAGCATCGAACCCAGCGGTGGCTGGCACTGGCTGAGCTGCAACATCTCCATGGACAGCAGCCTGTGGCATCCCAATGAGCCAAATGACAAAGGTGGACAGGACAAACTCGCCGCTCTGAACGGCAGGGACGGCCTGACGGATCTGACATCGGCCAGCTTCGGCCTCTGCGAGTGCCAGTCGCCATTCAACTGAAATCGGAAATCAAAAAAGTGAAGTAAAACTCCCACCGGACTGTCTAAAAATGGAAAAGACAAAGAGCAAACAAGCACTTACGGGAATGTGCTTGCGGTTGACTTTCTTAAATCTCATAAGGGGTTTACTATTGTAGTGTATGTGCCCTTGTTTTTTTACAGGGCGCGATGCACTTTGGGGCTGACTGGGGGGGGGGGGTTGGCGTGCGTGGCGAGGTCTGACTGGCCGCTGGGCTTTGTGCGTGCCCCTCCCCAGCCGTGCGCCCTGCCCCGTGCTCTGGGCTGGTTGGCTGCCGCCAGCTGCCGGCTTTGGCGCGGGTGCAGCACCCTCATTCCCCCAGACGGGGTTTTGATTGGCTGGCCGGTGCGTGTATCTATTTTGTCGGCTTAGCCGGTGGGCCGTCTGCCCCCCTCCAAGACCTGAGCTGCTATGTATTATCGTGTGCCCTTTTCTCGCACTGCGCCGTCTCCGTCTCCCTTCCCCCTTGTTTTCTTTTTTGCGCCCGGCTTTTTTTGTGACGCCGAACGACTCACAGTGGTCTGAGAAATTCTCAGAAACAGATTCGGTTAAGAGTAAGCAAAGAACTTAAGCTAAGCCCCAGAACGGGCCAGAGAAGTAAATAGTAGACATTGACTTAAAGCCAAAAGATCAGCCAGTCATGCACCGCTCTGAGACCTGCGAGCGAGTCCGGCCCGGGTATTGCCAAATTATCGCCATCGTTGAGAACTCAAATATAGCTCGTAAGCGGCGTTCAGTAACTCAGCCACTGGTAAGCCGCCTGCTTTGAGTATTCCTTCTTTTCCGGGAAGCTTGTTGGGCAGGGCTACAGTAACTTCTTGCCAGAATGTGATTACGCCGTGAGAGCGGATACCATCATATACTTTTACTTATACTGAACCACTGTATAAGCACTAGAGAGTGTCGCAACACACTCTGAGAGCAACGCGAGTTCTTAGCGACATCACGCCAAAACGAGCTTACTCGTACCCCGAGCGTCATCACGCCTGTCAGTATTCATCTTTTGAGCAACTACGAGTAAATTGGTTGGATTCGCTGCAAAAAACTCAAAGCTGAAGGTTTTGCACGGCGCCATCCTGCTGTTCTGATGCCCGCATCACTTTTTGATTGCTTTGTAACAGAAGTGTTCTGCACTCGATACCCCAGGTGCCTCGTTCTGAATTATTGACGGAAGCACTAACACGCAGTTTCCATCCCAACCATTTGAAAGTGAAATCCTGGCATCGGGGCTGAGTGAATGTGCTTAGCTCACGTAGGATACACAGCTGCCAGTGAGATGGCAGGCATGCTGCATCAGTTTCGGCAGCTGGGAAACTTCCTAACTTGAGCGTTTGAGAAGCTCACACTGAGTAGAAACAAATGAATTCCTAGCAACGAAACGTACTGGCATTTCAGCCTAGTGATGTACGAGTATTGCATAAGCAGTCCATAGACATCTTTATGCACTACTCAGAAGTAGAGCCTAGCGGAAAAGAAAAGACTGTCCGGCAGCGGGAATCTCATCGGCAATTCCAGCGGCGGGCAGCCAATGATAAAAGGCAGGCGGTTGTCACAACAAACTGTGCCACGCAAAATCAAGAGAAAAAAACAGGTGAAGCAGGAAAACCCAAGCCAGGATTTCCGCTCCGTTCAGAGCAGGCTAGTAAAGAGCTGCCACCATGCGCCCCGTGTTTGTGCATCTCGCTATCTTAGGGCTGACAGCTGCGGTTGTGGCGGCTGCTCTGTGCGGCACCGAGTTTGCGCCCATTAACGGCTCCCTGTGCATCAGCAGTCCGTTTGTGAGGACACTCAACGGCGTGATGTCTGAGGAGCAGTGCGCCATCCTGTGTGGCCTAAGGCCGCAGTGCCAGGCCTTCAGCCTGTCCGACGGTCCGTGCCAGCTGTTCAAGTTCAACAAGTGCAGCAAGTCTGTGAGGGACTGCGGCTGCTCAAGACGAGGCCGGGTGTTCGTGAGGCAGCAGCCGGGACTGTCGGCGGGACTGCTGTGTCCGCTCGGATACGGAGACGACTTCTGCGGAGTCAAGTACAAGGTGGTCAGCGGCTCGTGGGACGTCATAAAATCGACATGCGAGTCGGAGAGCGGTCTGGTGATCATGGCGGACGTGACGAGCAGCTCAGAGATGAGCCACGTGGAGTCGCTTCGTGATGGTAACAATTTGTGGCTCGGAGGCTTCCAGGCTCCCGGCAGCGCGGAGCCGGCAGGCGGCTGGCACTGGGTCGGCTGCAACATCACCGTGGACCCGAGCCTGTGGCATTCCGGTGAGCCAGATGACAACGGCGGACAGGACAAGCTCGCCGCCGTGTCCGGAAGTGGCGGCCTGACGGATCTGACGTCAGCCAGCTTCGGCCTCTGCGAGTGTGTGTCGCCCTTCGACTGAGTACGCATCGCAGACTGGCTCCGGGAGCCCCCAGCATTGCGGCTTTGGCTTGAGAAGCCACAATATGAATTGATATTTAGGATGAAGACTAGCAATCTAGCGCCCCCCTTCGGGGTGGCCAATAAGCAAGGGACGAATCCTTTAAAGTGAAAAAAAATTCTTAGGGAGGGGGCTAGGAATCGAATTCTCATTTTAATTCCAGGCTTATGTACCAATAAAACATGTTTGTGCAGAATTTTATAACAGACATTGAAATTCAACCATACTTGCCTTCTTTCAGAGCTACTTCTACCAGTATGCTTCAGTACGCTACCAGTACCCTTGTAAGCCTTGACATGTCAGCAATCCCTCCCCACAAGCCTTAACATATCAACTCCCCCCTTGACATCTCAGCGATGCTCCCATAAGCCTTGAAATCTTAAAAAATCTGTCTACTTTCTAACCCTAACCCTAACCCTAACCCTAACCCTAACCCTAAAGCATTGAAATTTCAGTAATTCTCTCTAAGAGTCATTATAGCACTACTACAGCATTATAGCGATTCCCTGCAAGCCTCGACATCGTAGGGATTCCTAAATGAATCTCTTAACTTCGACATGAAGCTTCTTTTTTTTACATTACGCTTTTTCTATCAGCGATCCCTCCCGTGAGGAGCCAACAAATAATGTAATAACTTTTTTCCAATAAACTACATGTAGCTTCTGACATTAGCCTTGACATCTCATTTATTCCCCCGTGAGCCTTGACATCTCAGCTATAGATAGATAGATAGATAGATTCCCCTCGTAAGCCTTGACATGTCAGCGATGCCCCCATAAACCTTGAAATCTAAAAAATCCCCTGTTAACCTTGAAACGCGCTAAAATCTAACCCTCAACCCAAACCTGACGTAAACCTAACTTTCACCCAACCTAAAGCCTTGAAATCACAGCAATTCTTCTTCCCTAAGCCTTGGCATTTAAATGATTCCTTCTTTAAGAATCACAGCACTATAACGATTCCCTCCAAGCTTTGACATCGTAGCAATTCCCAAATGAATCTTTTAACTTTGACATGACTTTTATTTTATGTATACATAGTGCTCCTTTTATTTTTACATGACTCTTTTTCTATCAGTGCCCCCCCCACCGTGGCAAGCCAACAAAGAATGCAATAAAAAAACTTAAGTAAAGTACATGTACTTTGAAGTAGCTTCTGACTTTTGCTTTAACATCTCAGAAACCCCCCTGTAATCTCAGTTATTCTCTGTGAGCCTTGACGTCTCAGTGATTCTCCCCAGCACAGCACTATAGCTTCATTTAATTTTTATGACACTTGTTTCATGTCTGACATGACGCTTCTTTTGATTTTTACGTTACGCTTCTTTTATTCTTCCATGATGCTTCTTAATTTTTTAAATGACACACTTTCATTAGTTTTTACATGAGGCTTCTGTGATTTTTTCATGACGCTTCTATGTTAACATGACGCTTCTATGCTTGTTTACATGACGCTTTTATGATTGTTTACATGACGCTTTTATGATTGTTTACATGACGCTTCTATGCTTGTTTACATGACGCTTTTATGATTGTTTACATGACGCTTTTATGATTGTTTACATGACGCTTGTATGATTGTTTACATGACGCTTCTATGATTTTTTACATGACGCTTCTATGATTGTTTACATGACGCTTGTATGATTGTTTACATGACGCTTCTTTGATTTTAACATGACGCTTCTATGATTGTTTACATGACGCTTCTATGATTTTTACATGACGCTTCTATGATTTTTACATGACGCTTCTATGATTGTTTACATGACGCTTCCATGATTGTTTACATGACGCTTCTATGATTTTTTATGACGCTTTTTGTGATTTTAACATGACGCTTCTATGATTTTTTACATGACGCTTCTATGATTGTTTACATGACGCTTGTATGATTGTTTACATGACGCTTCTTTGATTTTAACATGACGCTTCTATGATTGTTTACATGACGCTTCTATGATTTTTACATGACGCTTCTATGATTTTTACATGACGCTTCTATGATTTTTTCATGACGCTTCTATGATTTTTACATGACGCTTCTATGATTGTTTACATGACGCTTCTATGATTTTTTACATGACGCTTCTATGATTGTTTACATGACGCTTCTATGATTGTTTACATGACGCTTGTATGATTGTTTACATGACGCTTCTATGATTTTTTATGACGCTTTTATGATTTTAACATGACGCTTCTATGATTTTTTACATGACGCTTCTATGATTGTTTACATGACGCTTGTATGATTGTTTACATGACGCTTGTGTGATTTTAACATGACGCTTCTATGATTGTTTGCATGACGCTTCTATGATTTTTTATGACGCTTTTATGATTTTACATGACGCTTTTATGATTTTAACATGACGCTTCTATGATTGTTTACATGACGCTTCTATGATTTTTACATGACGCTTCTATGATTTTTACATGACGCTTCTATGATTTTTACATGACGCTTCTATGATTGTTTACATGACGGTTGTATGATTGTTTACATGACGCTTCCATAATTTTTTTTGTCTTGGCGTTAAAAAGCTTTAATTAAAAAAAACTCTTCTCTCTAAAAATTCGAACCATCGTCCCTGCATTTAGCAGTTTAGTCTGTTTACCTCTAGGCTAGCTCTCATGAATTTTAGTCATTACCCCTAAATAGAAAATATTCCCAAGACAGCAAGCATCCCCCCAGTAGCAAGCATCCCCTTATACTCCTAGCAAGCATCCACCCAGATAGCAAGCATCTGCAGATAGCAAGCATCTGCAGATAGCAAGCATCTTGCAGATAGCAAGCATCTTGCAGATAGCAAGCATACCCCAAATAATGTAGAAGCATCCTTCCAGATAGCAAGCATCCTGCACATAGCAAGAATCCCTAAATAGCAAGCATCCCTGGATAGAAATAATCCTATACATGTAGCCAAGCTTATCAAGCGCAGTAATCCTTGGCTATCGAGTGCAGTAATCCTTGGTTTATTAATAGCAATAATCCATGGCTTATCGAGTGCAGTAATTCTTGGTTTGCCAAGTGCAGTAAGTAATCCTTGGTTTATTAATAGCAATAATCCATGGCTTATGAGTGCAGTAATCCTTGGTTTATTAATAGCAATAATCCTTGGCTTATCGAGTGCAGTAATTCATGGTTTATTAATAGCAATAATCCTTGGCTTATCGAGTGCAGTAATCCTTGGTTTATTAATAGCAATAATCCTTGGCTTATCGAGTGCAGTAATCCTTGGTTTATTAATAGCAATAATCCTTGGCTTATCGAGTGCAGTAATCCTTGGTTTATTAATAGCAATAATCCTTGGCTTATCGAGTGCAGTAATCCTTGGTTTATTAATAGCAATAATCCTTGATTAATCAAGTGCAGTAATCCTTGGTTTGCCAAGAGCAATAGTCCTTGGTTTATTGAGTGCAGTAATCCTTGGTTTATTAATAGCAATAATCCTTGGCTTATCGAGTGCAGTAATCCTTGGTTTGCCAAGTGCATAATCCTTGGTTTATTAATAGCAATAATCCTTGGTTTATCGAGTGCAGTAATCCTTGGTTTATTAATAGCAATAATCCTTGGCTTATCGAGTGCAGTAATCCTTAGTTTGCCAAGAGCAATAGTTCTTGGTTTATTGAGTGCAGTAATCCTTGGTTTATTAATAGCAATAATCCTTGGCTTATCGAGTGCAGTAATCCTTGGTTTGCCAAGTGCATAATCCTTGGTTTATTAATAGCAATAATCCTTGGTTTATCGAGTGCAGTAATCCTTGGTTTATTAATAGCAATAATCCTTGGTTTATTAATAGCAATAATCCTTGGCTTATCGAGTGCAGTAATCCTTGGTTTGCCAAGAGCAATAGTCCTTGGCTTATCGAGTGCAGTAATCCTTGGTTTGCCAAGAGCAATAGTCCTTGGTTTATTGAGTGCAGTAATCCTTGGTTTATTAATAGCAATAGTCCTTGGTTTATTGAGTGCAGTAATTTTTGGTTTATTAATAGCAATAATCCTTGGCTTATCGAGTGCAGTAATCCTTGGTTTGCCAAGTGCATAATCCTTGGTTTATTAATAGCAATAATCCTTGGTTTATCGAGTGCAGTAATCCTTGGTTTATTAATAGCAATAATCCTTGGCTTATCGAGTGCAGTAATCCTTGGTTTATTAATAGCAATAGTCCTTGGCTTATCGAGTGCAGTAATCCTTGGTTTGCCAAGAGCAATAGTCCTTGGTTTATTGAGTGCAGTAATCCTTGGTTTATTAATAGCAATAGTCCTTGGTTTATTAATAGCAATAATCCTTGGCTTATCGAGTGCAGTATTCCTTGGTTTGCCAAGAGCAATAATCCTTAGCTTATCGAGTGCAGTAATCTAAGTGTTTTTATTTAGTCCTTTAATAAAAGCTTTTAATAAAAAATTTTACACTACTACTTTTAAACTACTTAGATTCGAACCCAGGTCGCTGCATTAGCAGTCTGGTCTGCTCAGCTCTAGGCTAGCTCTCATCGAAGTTATCAGTGAATTTGTACCACTTATATAATTCAACACTCACACCAAGTCAGGTAGAGTAAAAAGTCACGCGAAGCAGTTATGACATAATCAATTTCTTAGGCAAGTCAGTACCAGTGTCTATGAAAGCTAACAATATGGTTACGTAATATAAATTCAGTACTGCACTATACTTTCACACTCAAAGCTGTGACGCAATTCAATTGAGTGTCAAATTCAGCCAGTACACAGACGATAAATAAAGTGTATTGTGATGCAATCTATTTCAGAATCAGAATTCAACCAGTCAGTTTTTTCTCTAGCATTTTTACAGTGCGTTTCAAGTCGAAATAGCTGCTTGACCTTTGCAAAAAAGCATGTTTTTCGAATATTTAATCCCTTTAGCATCGAGCAATTTCTTAGCCACGATGCATGTACCGTCACGGAAAAATTTCTGATCGAATGGTGCAAGTTTGAACAAAATCGGTTGAGCCATTTTTGCTAAAATCGATCACACACACACACATACACACACACACATACCGACAGACCATTTTTAGTATATGGACTAGCAATCTTCGCCCCCCGTTGGGGGAAATCTGGATAGAATCTCTGTTCTCTTCAAGTAACAAAAAGACAGCCAAATAAAGCCTTCACAAACACAACAGACAAACTGCTCAAATAAAGTGTAATGCAAAAAGAAATTATCCCAAGACAACAAGCATCCCCCAGATGGCAAGCATCCCTCAGATAGCAAGCATCCCCAGATAGCAAGCATCCCCAAATGGCAAGCATCCCCAGACAATAAGTAGCTAGTGCAACAATTTCCTAAGCTCTACAGTGGTTCCTTTAAAATTGGCATGACGCTTACTTTTACGTTTGAAATTGTGTATCTTTTATGGTGGCTCTTTAATGTTTGACATGGTGGCTCTTTTATGTTCTACATGGTGGCTCTTTTATGTTTGATTCGGGGTTTTTTAATGTCTAACATGGTGTCTCTTTAATGTTTGACATAGTGGCTCTTTTATGTTTGACATGGTGGCTCTTTAGTGTTTGACATGATGTTCGACATGGTGTCTCTTTAATGTTTGACATTGTGGCTCTTTAATGTTTGACATGGGGCTCTTTTATGTTCGACATGGTGGCTTTTTTATGCTTGACATGGTGGCTCTTTACTGCTTGACATGGAGTCACATATATGTTTGACATGGTTGCTCTTTTATTTTTGACATGGTGGCTCTTTTATGTTTGACATGGTGGCTCTTTAATGTTTAACATGATGGCTCTTTTATGTTTAACATGATGGCTCTTTTATGTTTGACATGGTGGCTCTTTAATGTTTGACATGGTGGCTCTTTAATGTTTGACGTGGTGGCTCTTTTATGTTTGACATGGTGGCTCTTTTATGGTGGACATGGAGTCACGAATATACTTGACATGGTGACTCGTTAATGTTTGACATGGTGGCTCTTTAATGTTTGACATGGTGGCACCTTAATGTAATGATGGATCTTTAATGTTTGAAATAGTGGCTCTTTTATGTTTGACATGATGGCTCTTTAATTTTCTACATGGTGGCTTTTTTATTTTCAACATGGCAGCTCTTTAATGTTCGACATGGTGGCTCTTTAATGTTAAACATGGTGGCTTTTTAATGTTCGACATGGTGCCTCTTTATTGTTTGACATGGTGGTCCTTTTATGTTTGACATGCTGGCTCTGTTATGTTTGACATGACGGCTCTTTAATGTTTAACATGGAGTCACATATATGTTGGACATGGTGGCTCTTTAATGTTCGACATAATGGCTTTTTAATGTTTGACATAGTGGCTCTTTTATGTTCGACATGGTGTTTCTTTTATGTTCGACATGGCGGCTCTATAATGTTCGACATGGTGGCTTTTTTATGTTTGACATGGTGGCTCTTTAATGTTTGACATGGTGGCTCTTTTATGTTCGACATGGTGGCTCTATAATGTTCGACATGGTGGCTTTTTTATGTTCGACATGGTGCCTCTTTAATGTTTGACATGGTGGCTCTTTTATGTTCGACATGGTGGTTCTTTTATGTTCGACATGGTGGCTTTTTAATGTTCGACATGGTGGCTCTTTAATGTTCGACATGGTGGTTCTTTTATGTTCGACATGGTGGCTCTTTTATGTTCGACATGGTGGTTTTTTTATGTTCGACATGGTGGCTCTTTAATGTTTGACATGGTGGCTTTTTAATGTTCGACATGGTGCCTCTTTAATGTTTGACATGATGGCTCTTTTATGTTCTACATGGTGGCTCTTTTATGTTTGATTCGGGGTTTTTTAATGTCTAACATGGTGTCTCCTTAATGTTTGACATAGTGGCTCTTTTATGTTTGACATGGTGGCTCTTTAGTGTTTGACATGTGGCTTTGACATGGCTCTTTTATGGTTGACATGGAGTCACGAATATACTTGACATGGTGACTCGTTAATGTTTGACATGTTCGACATGGTGTCTCTTTAATGCTTGACATTGTGGCTTTTTAATGTTTGACATGGGGCTCTTTTATGTTCGACATGGTGGCTTTTTTATGCTTGACATGGTGGCTCTTTACTGCTTGACATGGAGTCACATATATGTTTGACATGGTTGCTCTTTTATTTTTGACATGGTGGCTCTTTTATGTTTGACATGGTGGCTCTTTAATGTTTAACATGATGGCTCTTTTATGTTTGACATGGTGGCTCTTTTATGTTTGACATGGTGGCTCTTTAATGTTTGACGTGGTGGCTCTTTTATGTTTGACATGGTGGCTCTTTTATGGTTGACATGGAGTCACGAATATACTTGACATGGTGACTCGTTAATGTTTGACATGGTGGCTCTTTAATTTTTGACCTGGTGGCACTTTAATGTAATGATGGCTCTTTAATCTTTGACATGGTGGCTCTTTAATGTTTCACATGGTGGCTCTTTAATGTTTAACATGGTGGCTCTTTAATGTTCGACATGGTGGCTTTTTAATGTTCGACATGGTGCCTCTTTAATGTTTGAAATGGTGGCTTTTTTAATGTCTGACATGTTGGCTCTTTAATGTTCGACAAAGTGGCTCCTAAATGTTTGACATAGTGGCTCTTCAATGTTTGACAATGTAACTTTTGAATGTTTGACATGGTGGCTCTTTAATGTTTGACATGGTAGCTCTGTTATGTTCGACATGGTGGCTCTTTAATATTCTTCATGTTATAGCTCTTTCATGTTTGACATGGTGGCTCTTTAATGTTTTACATGGTGGATATTTAATGTTCGAAATAGTGGCTCTTTTATGGTCGACATGGTGGCTCTTTAATGTTCGAAATGGTGGCTCTTTAATGTTCGAAATAGTGGCTCTTTTATTTTCGACATGGTGGCTCTTTTAGGTTTGACATGGTGGCTCTTTTATGTTCGACATGGTGGCTCTTTAATGTTTGACATGGTGGCTCTTTAATGTTTTACATGGTAGCTCTGTTATGTCCGAAATGGTGGCTCTTTAATGTTTGACATAAAGTCACATATATGTTTGACATGGTGGCTCTTAAATGTTTGACATGGTGGCTCTTTTTGTTTGACATGTTGGCTCTTTTATGTTCGATATGGTGGCTCTTTTTTGTTCTACATGTTAACTCTTTTTATTTGATACGGTGGCTTTTTTAATGTCTGACATGTTGGCTCTTTAATGTTCGACAAAGTGGCTCCTAAATGTTTGACATAGTGGCTCTTCAATGTTTGACAATGTAACTTTTGAATGTTTGACATGGTGGCTCTTTAATGTTTGACATGGTAGCTCTGTTATGTTCGACATGGTGGCTCTTCTAGGTTTGACAATGTGGCTCTTTAATGTTTCACATGGTGGCTCTTTAATGTTTTACATGGTGGCTCTTTTATGTTTAACTTGGTAGCTCTTTGTTATTTTACATGGCAGCTCTTTTATGTTCGACATGGTGGCTCTTTAATATTCTTCATGTTATAGCTCTTTCATGTTTGACATGGTGGCTCTTTAATGTTCGAAATGGTGGCTCTTTAATGTTTAACACAAAGTCACATATATGTTTGACATGGTGGCTCTTAAATGTTTGACATGGTGGCCCTTATGTTTGACATGTTGGCTCTTTTATGTTTGACATGTTGGCTCTTTTATGTTTGACATGGTGGCTCTTTAATGTTCGAAAAAGTGGCTCCTAAATGTTTGACATAGTGGCTCTTTGATGTTCGAAATAGTGACTCTTTTATTTTCGACATGGTGGCTCTTTAATGTTCGAAATGGTGGCTGTTTAATGTTAGAAATGGTGGCTCTTTTATGTTTGACATAAAGTCACTTATATGTTTTATATGGTGCCTCTTAAATATTAGACATGGTGGCTCGTTTAGGTTTGACATGGTGGCTCTTTAATATTCGATATGTTAGCTCTTTTATGTTCGACATGGTGGCTCTTCTATGTTTGACATTGCGCTTCTTTTATGTTTAGAAGTTTTGTGTTTTTAAGGTGTTTTAATAAAAAAAAATCTTTTTTGCCCTACTAAGATTCGAACCCAAGTCGCTACATTAGCATTCCAGTCTGTTCGCATCTGGGCTATCTTTTTCAATTGGAGAACATAAATTGTGGCCCTTATAATTCAATTCTTACAGCAAGTCAATTGGAGTAAAAAGTTATGACATAATCAATTTCTCAGTCAGCCAGAATCAGTCTCAATTTAAGTTGCCAATATGGTTACGCAATTTCATTCAAGTCGTGTGTGCATTTCTTCGGCACTGTTTTCAACTTGTTGTGATGCAATCTTTGTCAGAATCAGAATTCAGTCAGTCAGTTTTTTCTCTAGCATTCTTACAATGCATTTCAGGTCGAAAGAGCTGCTTGACCTTTGCAAAAAAGCATGTTTTTCGAATATTTAATCCCTTTAAAATTGAGCAATTTCTTAGCCAAGATGCATGTACCGTCCCAGGAAAATTTCTGATCGAATGGTGCAAGTTTGAAGAAAATCGGTTAAGCCGTTTTTTCTGAAATCTATCTCACAGAGACACACATTTCATTTTTAGTATATAGGATTCATTGAGCTGTTCCCAAACTGTAAACCTCCGTTTGTTTCTGTGGTTATCAAATACTTTTCAGAACTCAAAGGTTTAAATTGAAAAATTTAAAAGTTTTCCCAAGCCTAAAATCTAATCACCTGTTTTCATGTTTAAAAAGAAATAAATATTAAAATATTTAGAAGAATCTGACGTCTCAATGATCGCACTAATATTTAATCTTGGCAAGCAATTTATCAATGAGTCATGGGTTTTTTTAATTTGTGAGGGTGATCAGCCTACTCCTTGGCTTTAAGCTAAGCTCGTATATGTAAGTTGACACATCCTAAGCGTTAAAACTGGATATCATCCCACTGAAAAGCAGTCTTTCACATTTAAATTAGTCATCAACATCAGTTTTCTCGCTGCGTCACAGTGAAATCCAGACAGACTGCTTGGAAAAACTTCAACGGGTCCTACAGCAACGATCTGCACCGCGAGCTGTACGGTTAATTCCGAAACCTTGGTTCTTGGCTTTTTACGAGTACCTGTCCGGGTGACCTCTGCTACTAGCATTTTTAAGCTCTCTGCCAAACGAGAGTGCTACTAAAGCAATAACTTCCTGAAATTATTGGTGGCCTGAAGTTAGCAATTGCTCAACAGTTTTCTACGGGCTTTTGGGAGAAACTTTCTGAAGAGGGCGCTCGCTTTCGTGATGGCACGAATTGGTGAGTGGACGGTGGCCAACTATTGATTTCCGTGACAGTTATTTAACGTCTCTGAAGCACGGAAAACTTCGTTTCTTAGAAAATCCTTGAAGGCTGGATTAACGCGAAAGATGTTTCTAAGAAACACAAGGCTGGATTAACGCGAAAGATGTTTCTAAGAAACACAAGGCTGGATTAACGCGAAAGATGTTTCTAAGAAACACAAGGCTGGATTAACGCGAAAGATGTTTCTAAGAAACACAAGGCTGGATTAACGCGAAAGATGTTTCTAAGAAACACAAGGCTGGATTAACGCGAAAGATGTTTCTAAGAAACACAGTCTCCCGCCCTGTTTCAGTTGTCCTTGATGGGTGCTGTTTCAGACGACAGAGCTGGAGCAGAATTCTCTGAGAATCCAGCAGGATAGCGCATGGCTGCTCCGCAGTCACTGCGACTGACAGCTCCCATACAGTGCAGACATTGTTGAGTTCCTTAGGGCAGGCTAAGCTACTGCAGAACCTTGGAGAATCTACCAAGCGTGTCGCTCAGCCCTTCAACCCTGCCTACACTGAAAAACTCTGCGCCTCTGCTCCAACCCAGAGTTTGTTAGACAATGGCTCTGATGAGGCCGCTGCTCTGTAGAAGAGGCGGCAGAAGTTTGGTTAGCAAAAGTTGACTTGAAAGAAAAAAAAATTGAGTCAATTTTCTTTCGCTTTTGAGTCAAGGCACCCAACTACGATCCTTTCATCTGCTCTCAACTCACAATAGGGCGATGGGGACAGCTCAAGCTTTGACTTGGGGTGAAGCCAAGTCAAGCGCCTCGGAATAACCGAGGCACATCCTTAGTATAGCATCTGGAAGGATTCCGTGAAGTCTCCAAACCCACGCCACACGACCCGAAATGGAGGCAAAGTTTTTCTTGTGAATTTGCGCTGCAAAAATGCTGATGATTCTCACACAGAATGCTGATAATTCCCACACAATGCTGATGATTCTCACAGAATGCTGATGATTCTGACAGAATGCTGATGATTCACACAGAATGCTGATGATTCTGACAGAATGCTGATGATTCTGACAGAATGCTGATGATTCTGACAGAATGCTGATGATTCACACAGAATGCTGATGATTCTGACAGAATGCTGATGATTCTGACAGAATGCTGATGATTCACACAGAATGCTGATGATTCTGACAGAATGCTGATGATTCTGACAGAATGCTGATGATTCTGACAGAATGCTGATGATTCTCACAGAATGCTGATGATTCTGACAGAATGCTGATGATTCACACAGAATGCTGATGATTCTGACAGAATGCTGATGATTCTCACACAGAATGCTGATGATTCTCACACAGAATGCTGATGATTCTCACACAGAATGCTGATGATTCTCACACAATGCTTATGATTCTCACACAGAATGCTGATGATTCTCACACAGAATGCTGATGATTCTCACACAGAATGCTGATGATTCTCACACAATGCTGATGATTCTCACACAGAATGCTGATGATTCTCACACAGAATGCTGATGATTCTCACACAGAATGCTGATGATTCTCACACAATGCTGATGATTCTCACACAGAATTCTGATGATTCTCACACACAATGCTGATGATTCTCACACAATGCTGATGATTCTCACACAGAATGCTGATGATTCTCACACAGAATGCTGATGATTCTCACACAGAATGCTGATGATTCTCACACAGAATGCTGATGATTCTCACACAGAATGCTGATGATTCTCACACAGAATGCTGATGATTCTCACACAATGCTGATGATTCTCACACAGAATGCTGATGATTCTCACAGAATGCTGATGATTCTCACACAATGCTGATGATTCTCACACAGAATGCTGATGATTCTCACACAGAATGCTGATGATTCTCACAGAATGCTGATGATTCTCACACAATGCTGATGATTCTCACACAATGCTGATGATTCTCACACAGAATGCTGATGATTCTCACACAGAATGCTGATGATTCTCACACAGAATGCTGATGATTCTCACACAATGCTGATGATTCTCACACAGAATGCTGATGATTCTCACACAGAATGCTGATGATTCTCACACAGAATGCTGATGATTCTCACACAATGCTGATGATTCTCACACAGAATGCTGATGATTCTCACAGAATGCTGATGATTCTCACACAATGCTGATGATTCTCACACAGAATGCTGATGATTCTCACACAGAATGCTGATGATTCTCACACAAGGCTGATGATTCTCACACAGAATGCTGATGATTCTCACACAGAATGCTGATGATTCTCACACAAGGCTGATGATTCTCACACAAGGCTGATGATTCTCACACAAGGCTGATGATTCTCACACAATGCTGATGATTCTCACACAATGCAGATGATTCTCACAGCATGCTGATGATTCTCACACAGAATGCTGATGATTCTCACACAGAATGCTGATGATTCTCACACAAGGCTGATGATTCTCACACAGAATGCTGATGATTCTCACACAGAATGCTGATGATTCTCACACAAGGCTGATGATTCTCACACAAGGCTGATGATTCTCACACAAGGCTGATGATTCTCACACAATGCTGATGATTCTCACACAATGCAGATGATTCTCACAGCATGCTGATGATTCTTACACAGAATGCTGATAATTCTCACACAGAATGCTGATGATTCTCACACAATGCAGATGATTCTCACACAATGCTGATGATTCTCACACAGAATGCTGATGATTCTCACACAGAATGCTGATGTTTCTCTCACAGAATGCTGATGATTCTCACACAATGCTGATGATTCTCACACAATGCTGATGATTCTCACACAGAATGCTGATGATTCTCACACAGAATGCTGATGTTTCTCTCACAGAATGCTGACTATTCTCACAGAATCTATCTTGAAATACTACTGAGAGTAGAAATGAACAAAAATTAAGCAGCTTTGAGATTTTGAATAAGCAGACGGATAATTCAAATAATCATGTAAAGCGTTTCATTGGCCTTGAAGTAGAAATTTTAATTTGACGGCTTCGGAGACAGAGTCTGCCACAGAAATTTCACAGCTCTCGGCAGTCGAGCCATGGAAAAGCCATCGACAAAAGGTTAAACAAAGGTAATTGTGCGTGTCTTGGAAAACTCGCTGATTAAAGCTGGCCAAGAGACACGCGGCGGTGAGGGAGCATTTGGGGTCACGTGCGGTACACTTGCGCCTATTGTATAATGCTAAAATGTATAAATGGCTAAATAGGGATGGAATGTTAAGCGAAGGAATATTTTGCACAGGGCAGGGGGGGCGAAATTTAGCAGGTCAAAATTACAAATACTACAACAAGATAACAAGTAGATTCCATTTAGAAGTACATCACATGCGGACACAATATAGATCGGATATAGATCTAGAATTGTTCTAATCTCATTCTGAACTAGATTTAATCCAGATTTAGAATAGAAGACCTTCTGGATCAAACCAGATCTAATCTAGATGAGAACTAGATCTAACCTAGATGAGAACTAGATCTAACCTAGATGAGAACTAGATCTAACCTAGATGAGAACTAGATCCAATCTAAATGAGAACTAGATCCAATCTAAATGAGAACTAGATCCAATCTAAATGAGAACTAGATCCAATCTAAATGAGAACTAGATCCAATCTAAATGAGAACTAGATCCAATCTAAATGAGAACTAGATCCAATCTAAATGAGAACTAGATCCAATCTAAATGAGAAATAGATCCAATCTAAATGAGAACTAGATCCAATCTAAATGAGAACTAGATCCAATCTAGATAGACGAAATGAGTCACAGCGAATCACATGTAGAACTCCTCCTTGAGCGCAGGCTGCCCGGTCTGGCCCCGCCTGATGGCCTCATCGGCGTTGTCGGTGACTGCGGCGCCTTCGGCCTCCTTGGTTTCGTAGCTGCCCTTCCTCGGCAGGCGCTTCCGGCAGAAGCACATGAAGCCGGCAGAGCAGATGGCGCACAGAACCACCAGGGCGGCCGCAACCAGAGCTGCTGTGGTGTTGGCCTGCAGGGAGGCCACGGATTCTGATAGGGGCAACATGCATACCAGAGAGAGTTGGGTTATGTGTAGAGAGTTAGGATTGGGCTAGGTTTTATTCTCAATTGTCCTAGTAAAATTAAAATAAGAGATATAAGCTACTTTTTCTTGAAAATATGAATTAAATCTTGTTTATCAGTAAAAATGGGTTTATGTCAAAGATTGAATTTATATGCCAGCTATATTATCAAAGATATCTATACAATGTTTTTAAACAAGTATAAGATGATAACTTCTCAAACAAAAGTACTTTAGATCATACTGTAACTATTATAGCATATAAGAGATAGTAGAAATGACTTTGTCACTATTTGGTATTTAAAATTCACTTTTTAAACTGTGTGTATTACTTGTTAGTCAAATTATACTAGACTGGAATTGCAATTGACTTTTAATAGGTATATATATATTAAATATATAACCAAGTTTTATATAGAAAACCAAGTTTTAAAATAATTTAAAAAATCTGGCACACCTAATTCCTGTTCTACCAAATTAAACGAAGCCTAATAAGTAGTTTCCATTGTTGGAAATGCTAGAAAAGTTAGCACTATAGAAGCCAAAAGCTTGAGATTGATCATGAGTGTTAAGTATATAAATTTGAGAAAATGAAACATTTAGTATTTGCGAATTACATTGGCATTGGCACAATTTTGCAATATTTGCTTTTATGCAAATTAATAATGCAAGTAAAAATTTAATTCAGAAAATGACATGATAAGTTGATTAACATTAAAAATATATTTTTATTTAGCAAAACACTTGTCTTGGCGTTAATAGCAGAATAAATTTATATTAAGCTTAGATTGTTATAAAAGTCTATGTTTAATTAACCTTTCGTTTTACTTCATCTCCATGATTTGCTAGAGAAAAGAATATAGAGGATAGCGTTTAGTGAACAGAGTAAGCTATAAAAATAAAAACGGTACCTGAATTTATGAACACGCGTTTACAAAATCTTAGTCTAAAATATTAAATAGTAAATAGTAAATACGTCCATGGGCCTTTTCATATTGCTTGTTCTGGTTCCAGAACCAGAACCAATTTGTGAAGTATAACTTTGTGTCTCCATAACTAGAGGGAGATACGTGCTATAAAGTTTTTATTATTGAATGACAATCGCCAAGAAGAAAGTAAAAAAATTGTGCTACCAGTAAGTGAGGTTGTTAAGGCAGTCAAACATTCAACAGAATTAAATAGTTATACTGCTGTTTTTCTTGAAAGATCCGAACTGATTCTGATTCTGAAATTGGTAATATGAAAAGCCTCCATGACGTCGTGGACCGTGGTTTATAAATTCGCAAGTTCTGCGTCGTCTGTGAACTTATTTCCTTAAAAGTCACAAACTAAATTTTCGCCATTTTAGATATGTGTACTTAGAAAAACAAAATAGTAACTTTTAAAGACGCATTTTAGCATATTTTAGAGCTCACTATGGTAACTTATATATATTTATTTGCTTTTCATAGGTTTTTATACAAATTAACCATTTCCTATTGTAACCTTATTGTGTCTATAGTCACTGCTTGAGTTACATGCTTGAAATTAATTTTGTTACTGGCCGAGAGAAATTTTAGTTAATACTGCTGCTACTATATGGAATTGGTCTCGGTAACTCTGTCACCGTGATCCATTTTTCTAGAAATATTTCTTTGTCATTGATTCTTTTACTTTTTATGCTCATAAGTCTATGTCTGATGTTGTTTTTGTGCCTAAAACCTAAAACTTAAAACTTCTTATCATAATTGAATGTGTTCTAGTAACTGCAAAATTAAAGTGCAATGGACTCAAATGGAATGATTTGATGCAAGTAAAACGTATTGCTTGTTTGCATTTTAAAAAATAAAAATTGATGACTGTCTCTTTCTTTAGTACAGTAACTTATTTTAATATGGTAGATTTTTAGGCAAATATTTGTCATGTTTTTTCATGTATGCACGCTCACTGAAGTCTAAAACTATTCTCGAAACAGTGAATTAAAAGACTTTTTATATTTGTCTCTGCCTATACCAATATTGATTCGCTTCTAGGCCATTTCACAAAAAATGTCTACACAACATATGTTTCCCGCCGTATTTGAATCCTATAGACCAGCAGACTGGGACAGTGCGATCTGAGTTGTATTTTTATATAAAAAATTATATTATTTTCAAAGCCTGTAAAACTGTAATAATTATATAGGATTTCAATAGGAAATAAATAGTTCACGTGTCCTGCTCGGTCCAGGGGTAATAATTTTTTTGGCCTCAATGTGCGAAATATAGCTCCTGCATAGCCAAGCAATAGGCAGCTACATAATGAATGTGAGTGAATGGAACTGCATTCCGGACTTTCTAGTTAATGCTTTGATTTTTTAGCCTAACGCTTGGGTTTAATTGTGAACATTCGATTCGATTAAGAGCTTAATGCACTTTAGAGAATTAAATTCCTAGAAAAATGAGTTTCCCAAAAAATGACGAAATTTTTCTGCCGTCCCGCAGCCGACAGCTCCGGCATGGCGGAGATTGACGACGAGGTCCTGCAGGACCTGTACGCCTGGATCGACCAGATCCCGCTGTCCCGGCCCAAGAAGAACATCGCCCGCGACTTCAGCGACGGCGTTCTGATGGCAGAGGTGGTGAAGCACTATTTCCCCCGGCTGGTGGACCTGCACAACTTCAACCCGTGCAACAACACCGAGCAGAAGAAGAAGAACTGGATGCTTCTTAATTGGAAGACATTCAAGAAGCTCAACTTCGAGCTTTCAAACGATGTGATCGACTCCATCATCAACGCGAAAGCGGGCACCATCGAGCGGGTTCTGCTGCTGCTGCGGACCAAGATGGACCGGTCACTTTATGAAGAGAAAGTGAGTCGGCTGAGCTTGTCAGAGTTTGTAGCGACATCTAAGACTCGACCCTGAGCAGTCTCAAACCCTGAGCAGTTTGAAACCCTGAGCAGTCTCAAACCCTGAGTATTCTCAAACCCTAAGGATGCAGTCTCAAACTCTGAGCAGTCTCAAACCCTGAGCAGTCTCAAACCCTGAGCAGTCTCAAACCCTGAGCAGTCTCAAACCCTGAGCAGTCTCAAACCCTGAGCAGTCTCAAGCCCTATGCAGTCTCAAACCCTGAGCAGTCTCAAACCCTGAGTATTCTCAAACCCTAAGGATGCAGTCTCAAACTCTGAGCAGTCTCTAACCCTGAGCAGTCTCAAACCCTGAGCAGTCTCAAACCCTGAGCAGTCTCAAACCCTGAGCAGTCTCAAACCCTGAGCAGTCTCAAACCCTGAGCAGTCTCAAACCCTGAGCAGTCTCAAGCCCTATGCAGTCTCAAACCCTGAGCAGTCTCAAACCCTGAGCAGTCTCAAACCCTGAGCAGTCTCAAGCCCTATGCAGTCTCAAACCCTGAGCAGTCTCAAACCCTGAGCAGTCTCAAACCCTGAGTATTCTCAAACCCTAAGGATGCAGTCTCAAACTCTGAGCAGTCTCTAACCCTGAGCAGTCTCAAACCCTGAGCAGTCTCAAACCCTGAGTATTCTCAAACCCTAAGCATGCAGTCTCAAACTCTGAGCAGTCTCTAACCCTGAGCAGTCTCAAACCCTGAGCAGTCTCAAACCCTGAGCAGTTTCTCCACGGAAGCAAACAAAATCACATTCACTACGGCAGGCGGCCCACGCTTCAGACGCACCGGAGGCGGATCAGGCCAGCCTGCGGCACGGCGGCGCCGGCGTCAGCAAGATGTCGCCCAGCCGATCGCCGAAAGCCGCCGGCTATGGCCGGCCAACGCAGCAGCCGCCGCCGCGCAAGTCGGAGAGCCTGCAGAACATCGGCCAGTCCGACTACGTCACCAGACTCGCCTACGAGGAGAAGGTGCAGGAGTGCCTCGCCAAGGATGAGACCGTTGAGATCCTGCAGGCCAAGATCCGGCGCCTGGAGCACCTGCTGCACCTCAAGGATGTTCGCATAGACGATTTGCAGAGCCGCCTAGAGGAGCTGCGACCTACTGGGCAGCCGCAGGTGCAGGAGACAAAGAAGGTCGCCGTACCGAGGGCCAAGTGACCCCATTGAGTTCTAGTTACCCTCCGACTTGCTGCCTAACGCTTTTTAATTGGCCTGCAGCGAGAATTTTGAAATCGGACGCACAGAAACCAGTAGCTAATAAAAGTTTAGAAGGCCGGTTTATGAAAATTGTAAAAGTTAAATAATGAGTTGCTGGTAGAAAATTATTCCGCTCAAAAGTCCCTTTCAAGTAATATTAACCGGCCTTCAAAAATCATGTTTAATAGCAATCAGTTTCACTTAGACAAGTGCAGGCCGCAGCAAGTGTATGTACATTGGCTTAACTGCCTTTTTGCTCCCTGCACACCTGGTTTGTACCGTGTGTGTATTGAGTACGATTCTCGAGTTAATAAACTGCATGCTCTGCTTCACAGCACTCAGCTCGTATTACAGTAGATAATTAATCAGCCGTTTTCTATTTTATCCAATGCGAAATCAGGCGATAATAAACAGGCAAATTACTAGACCTGAGCTCAGTGCAAATTATCAATACGTGCTGTCCGGAAGAGCTGCTTTTAATATTTTAATAGTCGAAATAATTAATAATTGACTACACCTACCCTAGTGGGCAGATGTGCAACCGACAGCTCAGCCGCAGCTATTGCGCGGCGCATCTGAAGGTTGCGTACGGTTGTTTAGTTCGAGGACTGGGGGGGGGGGTCACCACACACCCTCAATTATCCAAGCTAATGCGGGCACCCATTTTACAGCTGGGTGAACTGAAGCAATGCAGATTTAAGTGTCTTGCTCAGGGACAAAAAGTGTTCCAGTGGGAACGGGAATCGAACCTTTCACCTTGAAGTCGTGAGTCCGAAGGCTCTAACCACTAGGCTGCAACCCCCTATAATACTCGTAGATACTGCAGATAGATACTGTGGATAGATACTGCAGATAAACACTGTTAGGTAGATACTGCAGATAGACACTGTGTAGGTAGATACTGCAGATAGACACTGTGTAGGTAGATACTGCAGATAGATACTGTGGATAGATACTGCAGATAAACACTGTTAGGTAGATACTGCAGATAGACACTGTGTAGGTAGATACTGCAGATAGACACTGTGTAGGTAGATACTGCAGATAAACACTGTGTAGGTAGATACTGCAGATAGACACTGTGTAGGTAGATACTGCAGATAGACACTGTGTAGGTAGATACTGCAGATAAACACTGTTAGGTAGATACTGCAGATAGACACTGTGTAGGTAGATACTGCAGATAGACACTGTTAGGTATAGATACTGCAGATAGACACTGTGTAGGTAGATACTGCAGATAGACACTGTGTAGGTAGATACTGCAAATAGACACTGTGTAGGTAGATACTGCAGATAGACACTGTGTAGGTAGATACTGCAGATAGACACTGTGTAGGTAGATACTGCAGATAGACACTGTGTAGGTAGATACTGCAGATAGACACTGTGTAGGTAGATACTGCAGATAGACACTGTGTAGGTAGATACTGCAGATAGACACTGTGTAGGTAGATACTGCAGATAGACACTGTGTAGGTAGATACTGCAGATAGACACTGTGTAGGTAGATACTGCAGATAGACACTGTAGGTAGATACTGCAGATAGACACTGTGTAGGTAGATACTGCAGAGACACTGCAGGTAGATACTGCAGATAGAAACTGCAGCTAGATACTGCAGATAGACACTGCAGGTAGATACTGCAGATAGAAACTGCAGCTAGATACTGCAGATAGACACTGTAGGTAGATACTTGGGATAAATAGTGCATTTAGATACTACATAATAATATTAATAAGAATTGATTACACCTGCCCTAATGGCCAGATGTGCAACCGACAGCTCAGCCGCAGCTACATGTATTGCACGGCGCGTCTGAAGGCAGATCCGGCTGTTCAGTCCAGGGACTGGGGGGTCGCCACACACCCTCAATTACCCCAGCTAATGCTGGCACCCATTTTACAGCTGGGTGAACTGAAGCAATGCAGAGTTAAGTGCCTTGCTCAAGGACACAAATTGCTCCGAGTGTAGACCTAGCAGGTAGACACTGCGGACACTGGAGTTAAATTAACAGCTAAGACAGCAAAGGCACACCGGAAATGTTTATCTCATGCTCCCGCATCGTATTTTAGCCAGTGGTCAAGGAAGCAGCCATCCGCACGGAGCCGGAGGAGTAAACACAAACCGCAGCAATCAGGGCTTCCGCTTAGACATATTTGTTTAGTTTTGCACAGAATTTTGCTAGCGAAAGCATTAATGTGTAGAAACTTGAATAAGCAGAAATAATAATATTAATAAAAAAGTTTCGAAGTTGCACTTGTTGATTTGACGCGAAGTGAAGGAATGAAGTGAAAAAGATTTTAATGCTCAATAAAATCGAGACAGCGCCAATGAAAGCTACGAGTACTCTGGAAAATCTGGGTGAGCAAATCGTGCGGACTCGTTGCAGATCGGTAATTACTTGGTGAAAATACGCACACAATTAGACAAGTATATGCTAAACAGACTACTCAGTAGAATCGGTGAGTAGAGCAGAGCGCTTTTCGTTCGCCCTCCGATGGAAACCCGGTAAAAAGTGGCAGAGAAGAATAAAAGAAAATCAGCAAAGCAGCTAGCAGGTGCAATCAGGGATAAATTTGCTGATTGTCGCCTAAAATCAATCAGACAAAAATCTGGCTTCTAGTCTACGCTGAAAAACTGATTTAGTAAAGTTTTTAATGTTGCATTAAAACGTCCAGGTAAATAACTGGTTTACACTGGTCTGAACAGATCTTATGAGAGACGAATTTCTGATGGAATGTATTCATGACCAGCCAGCGCACAGCTTCAAAGGGAACGAGTTAGTAGTGATAAGTAATAAAAAACAGAGCAAACTTCATTTTATTTATACTTTCTCTTGAACGGAGAAAACGCACAGCATGAATACAGTTTGATATTGCCAACTCGAATCACATGGACTCGAACTCGTCAATGCGCTTCTTCGTGTTGCCTAGTCGGATTTTCTGCAGCGTCTTGAACTTGGACCGGCCCTCGCGCACGTTGGTCTCGTGCAGCTTGTCGATTGGCTGCACTTTCTCCTCGCGCCTGCAAATAGCGGCAGACAGGGGCAAGAGAAAGTCAGGAATGCTCAGGACCCTCCTCACTACTGCAAATCCCCACAGCCTACCTGGCGTTGTTCAGCTCATCGCGCATCTCTTCCAGCTTGGCCTTGACGCTCTGCTCCTGGGTGTACTCGCCGCGGATGTCCTCCCGGTCCACCGTCGGCTCGCCATTGCGGAGACTGTCGAAGCTGTAATTCTTCTCGTCTGAGGCGGGGCGGCGGGCGGGTTTCGGAAGCTTTGATTCTCACGAGTACAAGGGGTGGCAAACAGTGGGCTGGGAAAGCTCGCGGCAGGGAGGGGGTGGCAAACAGTGGGCTGGGAAAGCTCGCGGCAGGGAGGGGGTGGCATCTCAGCGGGATGGTAAGGAGGGGGTGGCATCTCAGCGGGATGGTAAGGAGGCGGTGGCATCTCAGCGGGATGGTAAGGAGGCGGTGGCATCTCAGCGGGGTGGCAGGGAGGGGGTGGCATCTCAGCGGGGTGGCAGGGAGGGGTGGCATCTCAGCGGGATGGCAGGGAGGGGGTGGCATCTCAGCGGAATGGCAGGGAGGGGGTGGCATCTCAGCGGAGTGGCAGGAAGGGGGTGGCATCTCAGCTGGATGGCAGGGAGGGGGTGGCATCTCAGCGGGATGGCAGGGAGGGGTGGCATCTCAGCGGGGTGGCAGGGAGGGGGTGGCATCTCAGCGGGGTGGCAGGGAGGGGGTGGCATCTCAGCGGGATGGTAAGGAGGCGGTGGCATCTCAGCGGGGTGGCAGGGAGGGGGTGGCATCTCAGCGGGGTGGCAGGGAGGGGGTGGCATCTCAGCGGGATGGTAAGGAGGCGGTGGCATCTCAGCGGGGTGGCAGGGAGGGGGTGGCATCTCAGCGGGGTGGCAGGGAGGGGGTGGCATCTCAGCGGGATGGCTGGGAGGGGGTGGCATCTCAGCGGAATGGCAGGGAGGGGGTGGCATCTCAGCGGGGTGGCAGGGAGGGGGTGGCATCTCAGCGGGATGGTAAGGAGGCGGTGGCATCTCAGCGGGGTGGCATCTCAGCGGGATGGCAGGGAGGGGGTGGCATCTCAGCGGGATGGCAGCACGGCCAGGATGGCAGTTCTGTAAAGTGCAAGAGGACTAAACTTAAAAGCATTGGTGAACAAACAGAACAGAAGCACCAAGTGCAGCAAACAGTCTCATCAGGTATGGTGTGAAGCTTGAAAGGAAAAAGTTTGAAACTAAAAACCCAAAAAGACAATAATTGCAAAAATTGCGGTAAATGTTTTTTTAGATAATTGCCTAAGTTGAAAAAAAAGACACTACTGCACCAATGAAGGAGCTGACACACTGACACAGGTGAGGCAAGTGGCACAGCTGACACACTGACACAGGTGAGGCAAGTGGCACAGCTGACACACTGACACAGGTGAGGCAAGTGGCACAGCTGACACACTGACACAGGTGAGGCAAGTGGCACAGCTGACACACTGACACAGGTGAGTCAAGCTGACACAAAGGACACAGGTGAGGTGAGTCAAGCTGACACAAAGGACACAGGTGAGCTGCGGAGTGAGCAAGGTATGCAGCAATGCAAAAGTTACTGAGCCTGGACACGCCAACCCGAGCAGCAGCAGCAGAAGACAGCCTGGAACGAGAGCCTGCAGACAGCAAGAGTTCATGTGCACCGTGGGTCCATCATGACGCATAGCGCAAGCAACAGGATTGTAACATATTGGCTTGAGAAACTACTATGAGTAGCACAGGGAATTCGGGTGCATTTGGGTTCCCTGTGCACAGGGTGTGGTTCAAACTGTCTGGATAGATAGTCAGGAAACCGGATTCCAGCCTCCGCTCCAGCAGCTAAGAAGAAGCAAAAAAGCAAATTATGATGGGCAGCCGACAGCTCGGCAACGAATACCATAAAAATGCGCATCAGGCTGAGCAGCGATCGGCCAGCAGCTTAGCAACAACCGGAATAGACTTGGCTATAAAAATAAATTTAGTAAAGCAAACATATTTTCATATTAGCTACTAACAGTAGTACAATAGAAGAAAATGCCTATTAAGAACCTGAGTAGCTGAAGCCAATGCAAAAGCATTAATCAGCAGCCCAGCAGCTCACCGGCCACATCGTCGTCGATCTCGTCCAGGTGGGCCGCGTGGACGGCGCTGGCGGAGGCGGCAGGTGCCGAGGCGCTGGCAGAGGCGGCTGAAGCGGCGGCAGCGGCGGCAGAGTTGGCGGCGGCGGCCTGGGTGGACAGCTCCTGCATGCGGCCCGTGGTGTCCTCAAGGTCCTTGCGCACCGTCTCCAGCTCCGAGCGCATGGTGGTCAGCTCCTCTGTGGCCTGCTGGGCCTCCTCCTCCTTGGCTGCCACCATGGCCTGGACCTTCTCGTTCTCCTCTACTAGCCGGGCGCGCTCCTCCGCGCTCATCTGCACCTGCGACTCCAGCTGCTGCCGGATCTCCTCCGCGCGCTCCCTGGCCGCCTCGATCTCGTCGCGTTGGCGCTGAATCTCCTCCATCTGGCGGGACATCTCGGCCAGCCGGCGGGTCTGCTCGTCCCTCTCCCTGGCGTAGCTCTCCTGCTCCTTCTCCAGCTCGCGCAGCCGGTCCTCCAGCTCGTGCCGACGGCTTTCCGCCTCCTCGCGGGCCGCCCGCTCGCGTTCGAGACGGACCCTTATTTAATTAATTTAAATACGCGCAAAAATCAATAGTTATCAAATCCAAACTGCACTACTGCTTGCACGATATCAGTAGGCGATCGAGAATATTAATATCGAAAATTAGTTGAATTGTTGAAAAAGCAAGCCATTGTATGCTGAAAACTTTCCAAAACTTCCACGCTGAAAAAACAAGTTTTGCAGGTGGCTTTGAGTCGGCACACTTCAAGACTAACAAGACAATAAGAGAATCGCTTTTGCAGTTTTAGCCTTGAAAATAGAAAGCCTGCACAAATTCCAATAGCCTTTGATTGTTTAAATGTTTAATTAGCGGCCTGACCCTCCAAAAACTCGAGAAAATTGGGCAAAAAAAGTGGCTAGAAAGCCTCTGTGACTAAACAAATAAGATGTGGGGCGGTGGCTGCGGAACTGCGCAGTTGCCCGGCTGTAAAAAACAGCACAGAAACTGTAAAAACAGCACGCTGTAAAATGTTCGACTTTACTGGCTTGGCTTGTACAATTGGCACGCAGCCGCCTGCGAGGCCGCCGCCAGCCGGCGCAGGAGCAACGCCTTAGTTAGTTGCCATGGAAACAGCGATTGGCAAAAAATGGCGAACAGAATCTGCGCTGGGTGGAGGGGCGTGTTGAGCAGCTGCCGGCTTATCTGAGCCCAGCCGAACCTGCCTATCAACTTTTTGGCCCCAGCCTGCACTCCGAGTCCCGTATCTGCCGCCTGTGACCGAACTAACGGACCTGAGCCAGGTGCACAATAAGGCAGAGAGAAATCATTATGAATTTGCAAACGTCCGAAATGCGGGCCGGCAGTGCTGGTGGGCCGGCTCATTCAGAGAGAGCAGATTGCCAGTAGCAGCAGGGAAAGCAGAGGTACTGAGGCCAGCAGGCCTAACCCAGGCGGGCGATCAAAGCTCTGCGCCCGTGCGCAGCAAGCCCCAGCGCCGAGCAGGGGGGGGGGCAGATAAGCGAGACAAACTCCTGCCAGGGCGAGGCCCGGGCAAGAGAAGGCAGAAATTAAGAAGGAAAGCAGAAAGAAAAGAAGAAAAAACGCAGAAAAAAATTCTACGAAACGAAGCCGGGCCAAAAAGCAGTGGGGCGCAAGCAATAAAAAGGTGAAAAGTCACGGCAGACCTGACTGACTGACTGGGCGAGACAAGAGGCCCGCCTGGCGTGCGTCAACTGCTTAACCGCCCACCAGGTCAGGAATGAGGAGAGACAGAGGGGAGTACAGAGGGGCGTTGCTATCACAGCCGCGCTCTCATATCGCCTTTTATTGCCGCTCTGGGGCTCGCAACCTGCACAGCATATCTGCGCTGCATGGAAAATGTCATTTTGGTTAATCATTTCCAGTGCTCACTTTTCAAACTGCTTGTTGGCCCGGTCCTCCTTGGCTTGGGCTTTCATCTGCTGCACCTCGATGGTGTCGGGCTTCCGCCGGCGCATGTACAGCTCGTGGTTGCCCATGCACAGCGCCAGGATGCGCTTATTGATGCGCAGGCGGGATGCGAAGAACACAAAGTCCTGGCGGCGGGGGGGGGGGTTCGAGTCATTGACTTTGGTTCATTAGCTACCTCTACCTACCAACTCCTCAGCAAACTCACCTCTACCTGCCAATACCAACTCCTCAGCTACCCCATCCCTAACTACCAACTCCTCAGCTAACCCATCCCTAACTACCAACTCCTCAGCAAACTCACCTCTACCTGCCAATACCAACTCCTCAGCTACCCCATCCCTAACTACCAACTCCTCAGCTACCCCATCCCTAACTACCAACTCCTCAGCTACCCCATCCCTAACTACCAACTCCTCAGCTACCCCATCCCTAACTACCAACTCCTCAGCTACCCCATCCCTAACTACCAACTCCTCAGCTACCCCATCCCTAACTACCAACTCCTCAGCTACCCCACCTGTCTCAAACTCTTAGCTACTTTGCCATTGCAACTTACCGGCGCTCTCCGGTCGTTGGGCTTGATGACGAACTTCTTGTCGTTGAAGGAGATGTTGCGGATCTCCGACCAGGGGAAGCCAATCTTGGGCGTCAGCTTGTCGTCCTTGGCGTAGATGTTCAGCCCGAGAGCGTCGACGCCAAGGAACAGGTCGGTGCCCTTCTTGTTCTTGATCTCAAAGTAGTTCACGCCGTACATCTCCAGGTCCTGCGCCACCTTCAGGTACTCCAGCATGGCGTCCTCCTTCATGCGGCCGCGCATCTCCTTGTACCAGTTCACGATCTTCTCCTCCCAGTCGCCCTTGGTCAGGCTGTGCTTCTCCAGCACGTGCACGGGAATGGGGAAGGTCTTCTCCCGGCTGAGGAAGCCGGCCGTGTGCACCTCGGGATTGTAGTCTCCGAACTTCACCTGCAGCAGGCCGGGGTTGAGAAGACCGCCTATTTTTAGTGGGAACCTGCATGCACCCACTCTACTCCAAGATGGCCCCTACTTTACTCCAAGATGGCCCCTACTTTACTACAAGATGGCCCCTACTTTACTACAAGATGGCCCCTACTCTACTCCAAGATGGCCCCTACTTTACTCCAAGATGGCCCCAACTTTACTCCAAGATGGCCCCTACTTTACTCCAAGATGGCCCCTACTTTACTACAGGATGGCACCCACTATACTCCAAGATGTACCCACTCTACTCCAAGATGTACCCACTCTACTCCAAGATGTACCCACTCTACTCCAAGATGTACCCACTCTACTCCAAGATGTACCCACTCTACTCCAAGATGTACCCACTCTACTCCAAGATGTACCCACTCTACTCCAAGATGTACCCACTCTACTCCAAGATGTACCCACTCTACTCCAAGATGTACCCACTCTACTCCAAGATGTACCCACTCTACTCCAAGATAACCCCCACTCTAATCCAAGATGCCCCCACTCTACTTCAAGATGGCCCCCACTTTACTCCTACTCCAAGATGGCCCCCACTCTACCCCAGATGTAACTACTCTACTCCAAGTTACCCCAGACTTACCTGGCAGGCCGTGCTGGCGAGCAGCACGGCAGTCTCAGGCGGACAGAAGACGTCGCCATTAAGGATGGCCTCCTTGACCTGCAGATAGAACATGCGCTGGGTGACATCCTGGATCAGTTCTTCGCAGGCGTCCTCTGGATAAAACTTGACGCGAAACTCGAACACCATCTGAGCCTCCTTGGGCAGGTCCTGCTGCATGACCTTCTTGTTGAGTTTCAGCCAGGTGGGAAAGCCTTTGGAGTCGATGTACCTCAGGCCGAAGTACCAGATCTCTCTGAGGCCGATGGTCTTCACGACCTGGGTTGAGCACAGATGCACATTTATTCTAAATTTTGGTCTGGATGTTGACAGAACTTTTCATTTGAACACAGTGCAAAGTTTTTCCCACAACTGACTGTTAAACTGTTTATACTGAAGCCGGCTTACCTGATCAAACAACTGCTTGCCAGAAGTATTGGACTGAATGGAGAACTCCAACTCAGCATCCATAGTAGTGACTTTGACATTGATCTGTACATGGTTGAAGACAATTTCAAAAGTTTATACGCTTGTAATAAACAAACCTATTCAAAAATAGCTTATTTGATGAAACAAAATTTTCAATCCAAATAAAAACTCACAGGCTTTCCCATGGTTGCTGCACTGGGTAATACTGGGAGAGCTGCAATTGTGCCAAATGGGAAAAGCAAACTAGTGAAGAGGGGAAATCTTAGATATATCATGTCCAATTGCAAAAATAGTGAATTTATATAGAAACAGCTCGACCATATATAAATTCTATATGAAAATAACAGAAGGACTATTACTCAAATATTAATGAAAGGATAAATCAAAACTATGAGAGCTATATTTATTTAGAAGTTTGTTTAAAAAGCTGGACTATTTCTTATGAAAGGATTTTTAAAAATTAGAGTTTTAAATTTTTTTTGACTTAGTTTATAAACATTAGCTCAAGCATAAAAATCAACAAATAGGGATTTATTCCAAAAGAAAATACTTTCTTGACTAACTAGCTTTTAACCTATATGATAGAAGTTTTTTAAGAGGCTAAAATGTTCATATAAGTCATTAACTAGTATTTTGAGGAAACAAAAAAACAGACAAATTAAAATAATACTATATTAAACATTATTTATATTTGCTATCTATCTCTATCAAACAAATTTCTTGTTTTTTCATTTGCATTTTACTTTTAGAATCTTTTAGAATAGCAGATGCTTCATACTTATATTATTATCTACAATATAATTTTCAAATATACTTGTACTTCTATTAAAAAATTTAAGTATTAATGATACAAAAATAAAGATCTACTTTATCTTACATTTAAAGGATAAACATAATATTAGTCATTGCCATTAATTAGAGGCTAATCTGGCAACTTCAATTTCCCTGTGCCAATTGCCAATTTAAAAAAAATGATTTTATAAATATTATATAAATATTTCATATTAATAATGAATCTTAATCAATATGATGCAATGGTTAGTTTTTTTGTTTGCAGCATAGATAACAATCTTAGAGTTGAAAGAACAAATTTCTGATTTTTAAACATAGCCTTGGAAATATCTATTCACCAGAATTTGGCTATTTGCCAATGGGCAACCAAAAAAAGCCATTGGCAATTAGATTTTGAGCCCCGAGGGCCAGTTGGCAACTGGATTTCCAACCTTTCTCTTTGAACTCTAGAGTTGTTTAATCTGTTTAAATAGGAAATGATATATAAACTTGGAAATTTCTGCAGAACTAAATAAGACTTTATTTGACCAAAACCAAAATGAATATAAAAATAACGGGGCCACGGGTTACATACACCGCTACACTTTGAATCAGTCAGAGTAACACAATAATTTTTGTATATCAAAAATAACAGAAACAGATAACTTGAGATAAGCTAAGAAAAAGTTTATCAATAAGTTAGAACTTCGGTACTAATTCCTGCATAGAGTCGCAGGACTCCACCCTTTAAGGCTTTAACTCAAGCGATTTAAATAAATTATCAGCTTTCTAAGAAAGCAGTCAGGAACTTTTCACAGAATTTTCAATAATCTCGATGCTCTGGAAGTTAGGGGCATCAGAGTACAAGCTCAGTGCTTTGAATCGCTACTTTTATTATTTTGATGCTATCAAAATTTTTAGTGCAAATATATTTGTTAATTCGTTGTCAACTTTGATAATCAAAATACCATTATTTTGAAATCGAAAATCAAGTCGATCGATAATAATAAGAACTGACGATAATCTTTCATTCCTAGTTCGTTTTATTTTTCTCGATTAATATATGCATCATTATATTTTTTAAACTCATGATCAACTTTTTCCTGAGGAAACATAAAAAAAACAAAATTTCTAGTTAGAAAATCCGATTAATGAAAGACGACAAAAGACTTTGTAAAGTTTTGCTTTATCATGTAGAACGACTATAGCAAATAAACGTAACGTTCAACGACCTTTTTTGTTCATTGGAAAATGGAAAAGCAAATGGACACGTTTCATTTGTGCGGAAGAATCGTTATAATGCAATATGCCACGTACTCTTGTATTTTTGCCAACAAACATGCAACAATTATCAAAATATTTTACTGCTATAAATTAACACACACATCCTGTCCTGCTTGTTAAATGTACCTATTAGAAATATATATGATCCCAGCAGAGTTAGACTACAAAATTAAACAACTCTAGTGCAATTAATGAATATATGTGTGAATCGTAACCCACTAAATTAACATACTGCCGATACACAATACTTGAAAAATAACGCAGTCAGTATTAGAATATGTGCACTAAAGTTCTGAAAATAGCATTTGGTGATTGAATAACACAAGATAAAAGCAGAGATGCGCGGTAGTAAGTGATAGGAAACGTAAAGACATCTATTTGAACACCGTCTTTGGATTTACAGCCCGTGTTTGTTTCTTCTTCTGTGGATAAGCCCTGACAAGAAGTTTAATATACAGAGTCTAGACAATTAGACAATGACTGACGGACCCAAAACCCAGAAGCTGCAATTTTACGAGTCAAAATATTTGGAAATTTATTTTTCGAGAGAGAGTTTCTTAAAACGGCGGGCTTTTTGGTTTCATTCTCAACTTCTCAAAAGTGTTGCCCTTGCTGTTTTCATCGAATAACGGAGGCAATGAAGTGCGCGAACTCCTCGTACTGGATTTTGCCGTCGCCATTCTTGTCAGCGGCGGCGATCATCTCGCGCACGTCTGCCTCCGACATGCTGTTGTCACCGAAGCGGGTGAGCACGTCCTGCAGCTCCTCACGGCTCAGATAGCTGTTCGAGTCCCTGTCGAATGTCTGGAAGGCGGCTATGATCTCCTGCTCGGAGTTCGTGTCCTGGATTTTCTCCGCCATCATCGCCATGAACTCGGGGAAGTCGATCTCTCCGTTGCCGTCGATGTCGACGCCCTCCACCATGTCCTGTGATTCAACGGGAGTTGCGCTTGATCTCCGTATGAGAACTTTCACTTAGCACTCAAATCAGTACCCTGACACTAATTGGCGCTCTGGCACTCAAATTGGCGCTCTGGCATTCAAATTGGCGCTCTGGCACTCCAATTGGCGCCCTGGCACTCAAATTGGCGCTCTGGCACTCCAATTGGCGCCCTGGCACTCAAATTGGCGCCCTGGCACTCAAATTGGCGCTCTGGCACTCCAACTGGCGCTCTGGCACTCCAATTGGCGCTCTGGCACTCGAATTGGCGCTCTGGCATTCAAATTGGCGCTCTGGCACTCCAATTGGCGCCCTGGCACTCAAATTGGCGCCCTGGCACTCAAATTGGCGCTCTGGCACTCCAACTGGCGCTCTGGCACTCCAATTGGCGCTCTGGCACTCGAATTGGCGCCCTGTCACTCAAATTGGCGCCCTGGCACTCGAATTGGCGCCCTGGCACTCAAATTGGCGCTCTGGCACTCCAATTGGCGCTCTGGCACTCCAATGACCGTCCTTTTAACATCCAAATTGGCGCCCCATGCGCCTTTTGGGATCGGCTTGGAATGCTTCTAGAATTTCCAGATTTTTGTTTTTTTGGGTTTTCACTTGTCAGCTCAGCCTCACCCCTCAGTGTCTGATCTGAGTTGTTGCGTTGAAGCTGTAAATGTTTGCTGCTCAATTCTTCTATGACAACTGTCATCTCCCCGGCTGTTGTACATCTTCAACGCTCCCATTTTTAGCTGCTGTACTTCTCTATCCCTCCCATTTCCCAGCTGCTGTGCATCTCCATCCCTCCCATTTCCCAGCTGCCGTGCATCTCCATCCCTCCCATTTCCCAGCTGCCGTGCATCTCCATCCCTCCCATTTCCCAGCTGCCGTGCATCTCCATCCCTCCCATTTCCCAGCTGCCGTGCATCTCCATCCCTCCCATTTCCCAGCTGCTGTGCATCTCCATCCCTCCCATTTCCCAGCTGCTGTGCATCTCCATCCCTCCCATTTCCCAGCTGCTGTGCATCTCTATCCCTCCCATTTCCCAGCTGCTTTACATCTCCATCCCTCCCATTTCCCAGCTGCCGTGCATCTCCATCCCTCCCATTTCCCAGCTGCCGTGCATCTCCATCCCTCCCATTTCCCAGCTGCTGTACATCTCCGTCTTTCTTCGGACCAACCTTGAGCTCCCGCTCGGAGGGATTTTGCCCCAGCGACCGCATGATGGACTCGAGCTCTCGGATGGTGATGGAGCCGCTGCCGTCCCGATCGAAGAGGCCGAAGGCCTCCTTGAACTCGGCGATCTGCTCATCGGTCAGCTGGCTGGTGATCGCCTCCCGGGCCACCGAGTTCAGCCGGACCGGCGTGCGGCTGTTATCGGAGCGGGCCGCCCCGCCACCCTGCGATTCACCCTTCGTGTCCATGGCAACAGTTTAGTGGAAGCAATGGATTCCAGTTGACTCCGAGTTCGCTGCTGTAATCGGTTCAAATGGAAGGGGCAAATCAGCTCAGCGGAAACGCTTCCGGATCTGGCGCCAGAGTAGCCTGGGTTCGATGCCCCCCGTGTGCCCCGCCCCCATTGCGTGTGCGTGCTAGGGCCATCGGTTCAGATAATCAGTCAGTTATGAGCACTCTGAGCTGAACTGATTCAGATAGAGAATCAATCAGTTAATATGAGCACTCTGAACTGAACTGATTCAGATAGAGAATCAGTCAGTTATGAGCACTCTGAACTGAACTGATTCAGATAGAGAATCAGTCAGTTAATATGAGCACTCTGAGCTGAACTGATTCAGATAGAGAATCAGTCAGTTAATATGAGCACTCTGAGCTGAACTGATTCAGATAGAGAATCAGTCAGTTAATATGAGCACTCTGAGCTGAACTGATTCAGATAGAGAACCGGTCAGTTATGAGCACTCTGAGCTGAACTGATTCAGATAGAGAATCAGTCAGTTTATATGAGCACTCTGAGCTGAACTGATTCAGATAGAGAATCAGTCAGTTTATATGAGCACTCTGAGCTGAACTGATTCAGATAGAGAACCGGTCAGTTATGAGCACTCTGAGCTGAACTGATTCAGATAGAGAATCAGTCAGTTATGAGCACTCTGAGCTGAACTGATTCAGATAGAGAATCAGTCAGTTATGAGCACTCTGAGCTGAACTGATTCAGATAGAGAATCAGTCAGTTATGAGCACTCTGAGCTGAACTGATTCAGATAGAGAACCGGTCAGTTATGAGCACTCTGAGCTGAACTGATTCAGATAGAGAACCGGTCAGTTATGAGCACTCTGAGCTGAACTGATTCAGATAGAGAATCAGTCAGTTATGAGCACTCTGAGCTGAACTGATTCAGATAGAGAATCAGTCAGTTATGAGCACTCTGAGCTGAACTGATTCAGATAGAGAACCGGTCAGTTATGAGCACTCTGAGCTGAACTGATTCAGATAGAGAATCAGTCAGTTATGAGCACTCTGAGCTGAACTGATTCAGATAGAGAACCGGTCAGTTATGAGCACTCTGAGCTGAACTGATTCAGATAGAGAACCGGTCAGTTATGAGCACTCTGAGCTGAACTGATTCAGATAGAGAATCAGTCAGTTATGAGCACTCTGAGCTGAACTGATTCAGATAGAGAACCGGTCAGTTATGAGCACTCTGAGCTGAACTGATTCAGATAGAGAATCAGTCAGTTATGAGCACTCTGAGCTGAACTGATTCAGATAGAGAACCGGTCAGTTATGAGCACTCTGAGCTGAACTGATTCAGATAGAGAACCGGTCAGTTATGAGCACTCTGAGCTGAACTGATTCAGATAGAGAATCAGTCAGTTATGAGCACTCTGAGCTGAACTGATTCAGATAGAGAATCAGTCAGTTATGAGCACTCTGAGCTGAACTGATTCAGATAGAGAACCGGTCAGTTATGAGCACTCTGAGCTGAACTGATTCAGATAGAGAATCAGTCAGTTATGAGCACTCTGAGCTGAACTGATTCAGATAGAGAACCGGTCAGTTATGAGCACTCTGAGCTGAACTGATTCAGATAGAGAATCAGTCAGTTATGAGCACTCTGAGCTGAACTGATTCAGATAGAGAACCGGTCAGTTATGAGCACTCTGAGCTGAACTGATTCAGATAGAGAACCGGTCAGTTATGAGCACTCTGAGCTGAACTGATTCAGATAGAGAATCAGTCAGTTATGAGCACTCTGAGCTGAACTGATTCAGATAGAGAATCAGTCAGTTATGAGCACTCTGAGCTGAACTGATTCAGATAGAGAACCGGTCAGTTATGAGCACTCTGAGCTGAACTGATTCAGATAGAGAATCAGTCAGTTATGAGCACTCTGAGCTGAACTGATTCAGATAGAGAACCGGTCAGTTATGAGCACTCTGAGCTGAACTGATTCAGATAGAGAATCAGTCAGTTATGAGCACTCTGAGCTGAACTGATTCAGATAGAGAATCAGTCAGTTATGAGCACTCTGAGCTGAACTGATTCAGATAGAGAACCGGTCAGTTATGAGCACTCTGAGCTGAACTGATTCAGATAGAGAACCGGTCAGTTATGAGCACTCTGAGCTGAACTGATTCAGATAGAGAACCGGTCAGTTATGAGCACTCTGAGCTGAACTGATTCAGATAGAGAACCGGTCAGTTATGAGCACTCTGAGCTGAACTGATTCAGATAGAGAACCGGTCAGTTATGAGCACTCTGAGCTGAACTGATTCAGATAGAGAACCGGTCAGTTATGAGCACTCTGAGCTGAACTGATTCAGATAGAGAATCAGTCAGTTATGAGCACTCTGAGCTGAACTGATTCAGATAGAGAATCAGTCAGTTATGAGCACTCTGAGCTGAACTGATTCAGATAGAGAATCAGTCAGTTATGAGCACTCTGAGCTGAACTGATTCAGATAGAGAACCGGTCAGTTATGAGCACTCTGAGCTGAACTGATTCAGATAGAGAATCAGTCAGTTATGAGCACTCTGAGCTGAACTGATTCAGATAGAGAATCAGTCAGTTATGAGCACTCTGAGCTGAACTGATTCAGATAGAGAACCGGTCAGTTATGAGCACTCTGAGCTGAACTGATTCAGATAGAGAACCGGTCAGTTATGAGCACTCTGAGCTGAACTGATTCAGATAGAGAACCGGTCAGTTATGAGCACTCTGAGCTGAACTGATTCAGATAGAGAATCAGTCAGTTATGAGCACTCTGAGCTGAACTGATTCAGATAGAGAACCGGTCAGTTATGAGCACTCTGAGCTGAACTGATTCAGATAGAGAACCGGTCAGTTATGAGCACTCTGAGCTGAACTGATTCAGATAGAGAATCAGTCAGTTATGAGCACTCTGAGCTGAACTGATTCAGATAGAGAATCAGTCAGTTATGAGCACTCTGAGCTGAACTGATTCAGATAGAGAACCGGTCAGTTATGAGCACTCTGAGCTGAACTGATTCAGATAGAGAATCAGTCAGTTATGAGCACTCTGAGCTGAACTGATTCAGATAGAGAACCGGTCAGTTATGAGCACTCTGAGCTGAACTGATTCAGATAGAGAATCAGTCAGTTATGAGCACTCTGAGCTGAACTGATTCAGATAGAGAATCAGTCAGTTATGAGCACTCTGAGCTGAACTGATTCAGATAGAGAATCAGTCAGTTATGAGCACTCTGAGCTGAACTGATTCAGATAGAGAATCAGTCAGTTATGAGCACTCTGAGCTGAACTGATTCAAATAGAGAATCAGTCAGTTATGAGCACTCTGAGCTGAACTGATTCAGATAGAGAATCAGTCAGTTATGAGCACTCTGAGCTGAACTGATTCAGATAGAGAATCAGTCAGTTATGAGCACTCTGAGCTGAACTGATTCAGATAGAGAATCAGTCAGTTTATATGAGCACTCTGAGCTGAACTGATTCAGATAGAGAATCAGTCAGTTATGAGCACTCTGAGCTGAACTGATTCAGATAGAGAATCGGTCTGGACTGCAGCAAGGATAATCTGGGTGGGTGTGGATGGAACCCAAGCGATTGCGTTAACCAACGGCCTTTGAAAACAGAGCGAAGTCGCATCATCCATCCAACTGAGTTGGGTGAGACGGAAGCCAGTGTCTGCCAGCCAGCCAGTAAAGTCCCGACAAGCTCGGAGAGACACGAGGGCTGCTGGGTCACCCCAGCGCCAGCAGGGAGCTGAGCAGGCGGACAGGCGGGACAGCCGATCGGTTTTCCAATTACCAACAGCCCCCCCCCCACCAACTGGAAGTCAGAAACGGAGTCGCCGAAATTCATAAAACTAATTGATGCTCTGAGCCACATAGGGAGGAAAAATGAGATGGCAGAAATGCCCAGTCCGGTCAGGACTGCACGACTGTACAAGGCTTCCGCAGGCTGCACGCCAGCAATTCAAGTGCATTTGCAACGATCCTGAGCAGAATTCATGACTTTTTTCTTGCACAAGTTCAGGACTAACAATCTAAATTGGTCAGTCACAATGTCTCGCTGATTTCGGAAATCGGTAGCCTTTCATGTTTTTCTGTGTCCGGAATCGAGAATGGCCCTAGAGTGCTGCATGCAGCTTAATGAACACTGTGACTATAACTCTCTTAAAAGTACACACCCAGAAGCGGCTGCCATCCAAGCCCCCAGACTCACCTGTTGGTCAAGTCCGCAGTCCCCGTCTCAGTGCAGGCCAGTTTGTGGCAGCGGAGCCGATGGGAACTTTTAGTGCCAGTTATGAACCCCCCGTTTCCTATTGCGGGACTGCCAGGAGACGGGGTGCCCGCCCGCTGATTGGCTGGGATCTGCAGAGCTGGGAAAATTCGCACTGGGCAAAAAACAAGCTCGATCCGGTTTCTAAGCAAAAAAATTTGAGGTGGGAAGAAATTCCGCGCGAGTTTCGCCGGTGCTTGGGCAGCCCCCCCCCCCTCAATGCAGCTCCTGCTGTATTGATCCGGCTACCTTGGAGAGCAAAAAGCTCAGCAAGGAGAGCCACTGGAACTTGGCAAGCGGAGTGCGCCGCATTCTATTTCGGCGCAGTTGAACAGCAATAATTTTTTTAAAGAGCCTATGCTAGAGAGCGCCTCCGCGTTTAATCCGTCTCGATTCGGGAGCAGAATTGATCAGCTGTGCGCCTTCAGTCAATCTACTAAGGCATATTGTTAAAGCATATAATAGCTTAGGCCAAGTGCACTTCTGCCAAGCACTGAATTAACTGCCACATTGTCTAGTTGAGCAACTGAGCCAATATTATTAAATATCCGCGCAACTACTGCAGAGTACAAACAGCAATGCTGAAGCTCGGTGGAGAGTGTAACAGCTGCTCACCGCATGGAAAGGCTGTGTGCACTGACACTGCAGGCTAAAATGCATTTTGAGTTTGAGAATCAAGGACTGTCCCGCTCGCAAACCCAAAATCCAAAGCTTTGCCTTAGTCGTACACGATTTCAAAATCACGCCACGAGGTGCCGACTAGGCGTGGGTGGCGTCTGTGCAGGACCAGAGCCTCGCTAAGTGACTGTCTCTTGCTTACTCTAACGGCCTATTGAAGTGCAGCAGAGTGGGTGCACTTGCCGCAGGGCCAGCTCACACAAATCCATCTCTGCATATACGTTTCTCCCTCATTTTCTTTCAAAGACATCCAGCAAGCAGCCGTTTCCGCTGTGGGCAAAAAAGAAACAGAACAAAAAGCGATGCAACTCCAAGCGGGCCTGTCAAGCCCGCGCTAGTGCGCTCAGAGAAGAGGATCCATCAGGAGGGAGGGCGCGCGTTCCTCATGAATAATTCAGCAAGCTGGGAGCACTCAGGCAAGAACTAGCACGCCATGATGGGAATGCACTGAAGGCAGACCTAGCTGTATTATTTATGCACGCGTATAGCATTCAGATGGGCGGCCAAACATCCGCGCTCAGCATCCTTTAACTGACGGCTGCACGCACCCAACTGGCTCTGCAGCGGCCTGGCCATAGAGTTGAATTGTACACAGCTGAATCCACATATAATTATCCCTCCCAATGTCACCTGCCAGCCAGGAAAGCCTCCTATAGTTTGCTTCACTTCTGTTTGCTGCAACCGAATTCGATCTCTGATATCTGTTTCATTTTAAAGCCGAATATAAATTATCATTATTTCATTCCCAGAGGTTTTTTAACTAGTTTCATCCATTAAAACATGGAGAAGGCATCACTCAGAGACAAACATGTGTAACTTGAAGCTGCATTAATATGGCGGAATCGAAGTACACTTGTCCCTTCATTATAGTTGCATTAGCTATTTATTATGATTCACAATAAATAAGGCAGGAGCAGTAACAGTAATGTGCTTCATTGACTAGACGGCGGAGTTGGGGCAAAAAAAGCATGAGAAATAGGAAGCCGGATAGACAGAAAAACTCTCAATTCGAGATTCACATGTACGGCTAAGAGATTCGTAATCAGAAAAGTTTTAAGCACAAAATAATCTGACTAGCTGACACAAGCTGACTGATCTGACTAGGTCCCTTTCCACTTAGCACTGGGGCGACGTAGAACTTTTTTATACTTAACCTCTTACAGAACAATAATACTTTAGTCGGAAAAATATGATGAGGAAAGTTTAAATTGATTAGGGTGGCAAAAAGTCTCGTAGAACACATGAAGAGAGCAGCGGTTAAGTTGTTGTTGGCGCACAAAGGGTAGGACAGAGGAGGAGGGGTGGGAGCACAAGGGTTAGGGGCAGAAGCGGAGGAGGAGTGGGTGTACAAGGGGGTAGGGGCCGAGGCGGAGGAGGGGTGGATGTACAAGGGTTAGGGGCAGAGGCGGAGGAGGGGTGGGTGTACAAGGGTTAGGGGCAGAGGCGGAGGAGGGGTATGTGTACAAGGGTTAGGGGCAGAGGCGGAGGAGGGGTGGGTGTACAAGGGTTAGGGGCAGAGGCGGAGGAGGGGTGGGTGTACAAGGGTTAGGGGCAGAGGCGGAGGAGGGGTGGGTGTACAAGGGTTAGGGGCAGAGGCGGAGGAGGGGTGGGTGTACAAGGGTTAGGGGCAGAGGCGGAGGAGGGGTGGGTGTACAAGGGTTAGGGGCAGAGGCGGAGGAGGGGTGGGTGTACAAGGGTTAGGGGCAGAGGCGGAGGAGCGGTGGGTGTACAAGGGTTAGGGGCAGAGGCGGAGGAGGGGTGGGTGTACAAGGGTTAGGGGCAGAGGCGGAGGAGGGGTGGGTGTACAAGGGTTAGGGGCAGAGGCGGAGGAGGGGTGGGTGTACAAGGGTTAGGGGCAGAGGCGGAGGAGGGGTGGGTGTAAAAGGGTTAGGGGCAGAGGCGGAGGAGGGGTGGGTGTACAAGGGTTAGGGGCAGAGGCGGAGGAGGGGTGGGTGTAAAAGGGTTAGGGGCAGAGGCGGAGGAGGGGTGGGTGTAAAAGGGTTAGGGGCAGAGGCGGAGGAGGGGTGGGTGTAAAAGGGTTAGGGGCAGAGGCGGAGGAGGGGTGGGTGTAAAAGGGTTAGGGGCAGAGGCGGAGGAGGGGTAGGTGCACAAGGGGTAGGAAGGGGCAAAGGCGGATGGGTGGCTGCACAGCAATTAGAGGAAGAGATGCTAAGTTGTTGGTAGCGCCATGCGCCATCGGCTAGCCGCATCAGCTGGAGTGCTTGTGCTCGGCCTCGCCCGCGTCAACCAGTTGGATGCGGAACACCCGGGCAGCCAGAAAGGCGATAGCAAACGATACAATCACAATGCAAAAGAAGAAAATGTAGAAAGTCTCTTCGTCGAACAGATCGGTGAAGGCGGGCAGGGCTGAGGACAGCTTGCCCACCAGCCGCTCGGGAGCGGACTTTTTCTCCTGGTTGGCCTGCAATTCAGAGTGCGGAAATCCTGCTTTAGCAGTGCATATCTTAGACTTCGGAGCCGGTTTGCCAGGGCTTTCATAAGAAACGTGGAAATAAAATAACGAAAGCAGAAACACATAAGCGAAAAAGTAAATTTTCAGCAGATACGAACAGCTTCCAAAGTTGTCATTTATTCTGGTCATATCAGCATTAACAAAGCCGAACAGCGGACGCAGTGCAACAAAGCAATTAGCGAACACATTTTAAAGTATATTTACATACACACAGCGGACTAACGCCAATGGAAACTAGAACATTGGGGAAGGGCGATCAGACAAAAAAGGACAAATGCTAAGCAGCTTCGCATCAGTCGTATGACCGGAGACAGTAATAGTAATTATTAAAATAGCTGAGTAAGGCTTTGCCTTGCAAAATTCATTCAGTTTCAACAATTTCTACTACCAGTAGTATGCGAGCCCGTTTAAATTAATTCACTTCCGGCGCTCCCCCCGTTCGCGGCTGCCGCGACGGCGCCGCTCGCCGCTACGGGAACGGGAGCGCTGCTGCCTGCGCGAGCCGCCGCTGCTGGCCTCCTGCTGCTGATGCTGGCGGCTGCTCCGGCTGCGGCTTGACGAAGACGACTCGGCGGGCGGACTGCGGCTCCTGCTGCGGCGGCGGCGACGCTCGCGCGACGAATTCGAAGCTGAAGCGGCGGCGGGGGCGGGGGCAGCGTCGCTCAAGCCGGCTGAAGCTGCGGCAGCAGTGGAGGCGGCAGAAACGCTTGGCTGTCCCGCATTGCCGGTGAGGCTGACCAGGTGGCCAGCTGGTCCCGCTGGTGGGTCGGGCTTCTGCTCCATCATCTGCTGCTGCTGCTGCATTGGCTGCTGCTGATGCAGAGCCTCTCCAGCGTAGCTGGCCGCGGACACCGGGGGTGGCGGCGGCATCTGCGGCGGCGGCGCGGCAGTCCAGGGCACCTGCGGCGGCGGCATGCCTGGATAGGCCAGCACGCCCGGGCCCGGCATAAACCCAGGCTGAGGCGGCGGCGGGGCGGCCGTCATTGGCACGAATTGGGCAGTCGAGGACTGCGGAATGAAACCAAAGGCGGCCGCAGCGGCCGGCGGCAGCTGCATCGGGCCCTGCAGGTGCGGCTGCATCGGCGGTGGGTGGTGCTGAAGAAACGGAGCGCCACCTCCGCCGCCGCCGCCGCCACCCAGAGTGGGAATCATGCGGGGAACGTTGCCGCTGTCCTGGCCCTGAGAGTCGCGGCGGGGCCGTCGATTATCGCCAGACGTGGCCCCGATGACAGTGATGGCGGACCGCTGCGGCTGGTGCTGCCGCTCCGACTGCCGCTCGTGCCGGTCGTGCTGCTGCCGCTCATGCCTGTCGTGCTGCTGCTGCAACTGCTGGCCATGCGAATCGACACCGCCACCGCCGCCCCGGCGTGTCGGACGGAACGGCTGCAGCGGGTCGGTCATCACCGAGGGCAGCCGGCCGCCGTTCTGGGCCCGCAGCAGGCGCTGCTTCTCGCAGTAGGCCACCCAGGACTCCTCGTTGAAGCCGTAGTTGAAATAGTCGGCAATGTCAGCGCCAGGCCGGGTCCACGGCTTCTCCTCCTCGCGCAGGCTGGCCATGTTGTAATCGATGGTGGGCGCGCCACCGATGTTGCCCGGATTGTCCAGATCAACCGCCGTTCGCTGGCCGCCGCCGCCGCCGCCGCCAGCAGCAGCTCCGGTGCGCTTTGATTTGCCGGCGGCCGACTGCTGCTGCTGCCTGTTGAAGGCCGTGTTGGGGTTGGCCGTGTCCGCCTTGTTGATGATCACGTTGATGTCCTCGTCCGACTCCTCCTCTTCCTCTTCGTCCGCCTCCTCCTCGTTGTTGCGGCCCGTGGCCACGCCTGAGGAAGTCGGCGCCGGCGCTGGCGCCTCCGACACCTCGTCGGCCGCGTCCTCCGGCTTTTCAGCGTCGTCGCCGCCACCGCCGAGGCCTTCAGCTTCAACGCTGGCTCCGGCTTCGCCAGCGGCGGCAGCTCGGCTATCGGGCTCTGGATGATCGGCAGGGCCCGACGATGCGCCTTCGTCAACATCAACAGCGCCGTTGGCTGCTGGAGGAGTCGGTGCCTGCTGATCACCCGCTGTCGAATCCGCCACCGCAGCTGCTGCTGTTGAAGAAGCCTCGGCGTCGAGGTCGGGCGCGGCCACCTCCGAGCTGGCGACATCGGCAGACATGATGCGATAAATTGAAGTTAGTAAAAGCTACTAGCATGAAAGAGAAATTCAAGCCAGGCTTGGATTACAACTTTGCATGGCTGTTTTTTAGTTTGGCTTTGTGTTCAATTATAAAGATTCTTAATTATATACTCTATTGTAGCCAAGATGTGTTTTTTGCAGACAGAAGTCTGGTTGGTGCATTGCTACTCTGAGGCTTAAATGTTTAGTGCACTTTGGAATTTTTTATATGCTTTTTAAATTTTTATTTTTTTAAGTTAAATTTCATTCCATAAGAAATCCCTAAAGAGAAGAAATGCTATGGAGGATAGGAGAGGACATCAAGAAGCACATTGTACAAAAGGCTCACAGTACAAATGTGTGCAAAAATTTTTATGAGTTAGTTAGACTCATAGTTAACATTTTAAGAATATGCACAGCATAGATTTTCAAGTTCTGCTGTCTTTTCGTCTTAACCATGTAAGCTTATAAGTAAACAAAATACAAATGATGTGCTCCAAAATGCAAGATAACATAGCAACACAACACTAAAACACCAAGATGCACCCACTACTATGCTACAAGTTATTTTTAATTCTTTTCAATGTGACCTTATGCTTGAGGGTAAAAGCAGTTTCCTTTTCAATATGACCTTATGCTTGAGGGTAAAAGCAGTTTCCAACTTTTGTTTATGCTTTCTAAACAAAAGCAATTTTTCATTTTAACTCTCCTTAACCTTTTCAGATAAAAGCAATAATCTATCTATTTCTGCATGCTCATGCTTATGTGATGCATTACTCTAAGCCTGCACCTCTGTGCTCATATTTAGCCTTAGGCTTTCTGGCAAAAGCCTGCACATATGCATTCATATTTATCTGCATGCGTTATAATAACTCTCAATGTGAATTATCCCTTCTGTTTTGCCAAACCCCTTACTGTAAACTTTCTTTACACACATCCAAAGTGCTGAAAGTATCATTTTCCTTTCTCACTGTTTGCTGCATGAATTACACAAATTTGAATTATTTGTAAACCTTCTCAGCTTCAGTTAATGAGCTGAAGGTAAATTTCTCATCTAACTGATCTATTTAATTTTAGTGTCTTGCTGCACTTGGGTCAGGTCCTCTTTGTTTGAGGCCATGTCCCTAGTGAGGGCATCTGAGATGAATTATGGCTCCCCAAATCGATGTTGCAATCGAGCCCAAGCCTAGAAAAAATTTTCTAGTGCTCTTTTCCTCCCTTTTGTTTGTGTAACTCCTTATGGAAACCCATGCCTATTATTTTGGTTAGTTTCATACTATCCAATAAATCTAATATTAATGTTAGTAAGGAGCCTTGATTTGCTCTCTTACAGTCATTTGTCTAATTCTAAATGTTTGCAAAGCTCCTCCTAGATGTGACCCCCATTGATGTGATGTGAGAATATTGGGGCCTTTCATTCAATCAATCTGGTATGCAGCTTAAACCCTAGACACCCATATCTTGCGACCGCCCCCCCCCCCTTGGTTGTGCCACTGAGCAAGCGTGAGTTCTACTACAACTAGCCCCAAGGCCTCACCTACCCTAGCAATATAGCTCTGCCTTGGCGAGGCCAACACACTATATGCTTACACAGCAACCACTACTGGCATATCCTGGCCTATATCTAACTAAAGAATGCCCTTGAAGAGGGGTTTTATCAAGCCACTTGGCTTGGCTTGGAAGAGCATGCATCAACGCTCCTTAGTGCTTGCTCTGCTAGTGGATGGCACCGGAACATACCTGCGACCTCTTAAAGGAGCAACTGACCTAGGCCAAGATCTGCTTGTACCAGCGGAGGCCACCCTTGGCCCGCCTTGGCTTTATTCCTTGCCATTGCCTTCTGGGACGCCAGTCTATTAAGCGAGGGTTGGACACCTTGGCTATGTGTATTCTGGGATGCAGCAATAAAGAAGTGTCCTGGATGTCTATATTATGAATATGACTAGATTTACCTTGTAAGATGGCCGACTAGCTCAGCCCAGACCAGCAACTGTCCAAGTATGCTCACTGTGACCAAATGGCCAAGAGCCTAGCAACAATGCAGCCACTGTGCCCGATGGCCCAGCGCATGGCTCCCAATTGGCCAACTAAGGCAGCTGAGCGCTAGCAAACAGAGGCCAACACCATTGAGACTGGGAGGTCAGACATTGCATCAATTTTTAAAGTATCCCCATGTTTGTGATAGTATGAGCTACCACAAATATTTTTATCCTTACTTTGAAATTTAGACTAATATATATTTGTCATTGGTCCTATTTTTCCACTATTGTCCCAGGTGAAGCCTGACCTATCCATCCTATGGTGCTCCCTATCATCATCGTTCCTGGTTCCTAGGCCTAGCCTCCCTGCTCTTTTCCCTAGTTTTGTGCATTCCCAATTCGGTTTCTGTTGTTTTCCTGTGGTGTTGTCTTTGCTCCTTGCATTGGCCTTTGTTATCTATGCCTCGTCCTCAGCACCTATTCCCTATTGTCTACCTCTTGCTCCCTAACTTTTATTTATACATTGCTCTTTGGTATTGCTTAATTATGCTCTCTCTTCTTCCTTCTACCTTTCCCTTTTCTTCCATCTATTTGCTTGGCTCTCTAATACTTTTTTTGACTTTATAGTCCTTGATTTTTGTTTATGCTTGATAGCCTAACAGTTTACCTTTGATTTAACTTCTACTAGTATGTATGCAGTACTGCCAGACTCTATCTTTTAGTAGTATCATTTATTATATAATAAATTACCTTTGTTAAATTCAGTTTTATATATAATTTGCTCTTAATAAACTCTAATAACCTATTTTACTAATTAATTAATTGAAGCCATAGACTATCTTGAGTCATTTGCCTGTAGGGCATAAAATAACCCATAGTTCTCTTTTCAAAGAAAGCTTTAAGACTTCAACATTCTATAATACAAAATTATTATAGTGGCAGTGCTACTCTACTTATAGTAATCAACTGAGAATTTTGATGTACATTGATTTTGGTATCTAAGGCCCTAATTCAAATGACTATGCCTAACAAAGACTGCTTGCCTATGATAACTACCCTCCCCCCAGAATTGAGGACCTAGTAGCTGGAATAAAATAGAAAAACATTTTGTGGCATTGGGATTTGTCTGTGCAATTTCTGGAATTATTTGTGTGAACTTAATGCCAATGGAAATTCAAAATTTTGAGGCTGCCCTATTTTGGTATTAGCAAACCAACTACCCTGGAAGTTTTTTGTTTGCATGCCTACTTTCTTTATGCCATGTTTGCCAACTATATGCTATGTATGCCATTAACAATAATTAACAATAGGCCAGGCCTATGAACAAAAGTAGAAAATACATTCAAACATTATGTTTAAAAAAATGCACAAGAAAAAAAAGCTTAAAAAATTATAACCATAGGCATAAGCATTAAAATATATTACAAATACTTTTTGGTACAATTTTTTTTCTTTTTTTCTAATAAAAATAAAAAGATGAAATAGATTTCATAACTTGTTTTTTAATATAATGATGATTTTGCTTTTAAAAACAGGAAACTACATTAAATTGATGTATTTATCTATAGGGCTACATACTAAGCCTAGTTTTATAATCAAATACATTAGGGCCTATATTCTATAATATAAAAATGTTTGGTATTACTTAGTCTTAGTCAAAGTAAACTTAGTCAGAGGTTTAGCCATAACATACCAAGCAGTGAATATTCATCTAGTATTGGATGAATAATATAACTATTATTTGTCCAGTACCAAATAAATAATAGTGAAGTTATTTGTCTAGTACTGGCTGAGCTACGTGAATTTATATGCTACTCTATGGCTGTGCATCTTTTCTAGCAAGGTATACTAGTGTGATGTTAGAGTGTCTTCCTGATGATCACTTAGTACTGAGTTTGAATATATAGTAATGACTCTACTTTTTTTTTTCAACAACTCCAAGTGTTATTGTAATAACTCTAAATCCTTACTTTGGCATTTGTGTTATACAGCAGCAAATGTCGTTATTAATTTTGACTGTGCTATGACTACTGTTTACTGTGAAACCAAAACATACTGATATATATAGAACAAAATATAATAAAGGTAAAAATTATACAAAACTTTTGGTATTTTGCCTATGTCCAAGTACTTATGCCCAAGTATTTTTGCCCATAGTTATAGAATTTCTGAGAAAGAGCACTATCTAATCATAACAAATATTTTTTGCTTCTACCCTAAAAGTGAACTATATACTACTTTTTGAGTATTCCTGTATTTAATAAGTTTTTATTATATATCCACATTTGTACTGTGCTGGATGAATAACTTCACTTTTATTTATCCGGTACTGGACGAATAATAGTTACATTATTCATCCAATATTGGACAAATAGTCACTGCCGACATTATTTAAAGAACCATTTTAAAAATAAATTCTTTATATATAAAATTATATTTTATCTCTATTTAAAACTATAAATTCTAAAATTCAAAATCTATCACCAGATCATCTCCATCTGTTATCACTTTGTCACTAGATTGTCTGTTGCTAGATTGTCGTATTGCCAGATTGACTGAAAGCCCAAGGGCTGAGCCCCAGCATGGAATTCTTACATCTGGCATATAAAACGGGGAAAATTGCGACTTTTTTTCGGTGTGTAGTACACCTTAATTTCTTAATTTAAATTGGTGCCAACTCGAGGCGGGTGTTAAGTAAAGCAAAGTAATCGCATCGCAATGTAATAATACTCGTATATTTTCGTTTCGTTCAATACTTTATATTCGTAACTTTATATCAGCTGAATTTCATCGCCTTAGCTCGATGGTGAGTTCAATAAATGCTGAATCATAGCTCGAACTGTTACTGGCTATGCTTTAGAGTGTGCCTAGTAAGCGGGCAGCTGTGCAAGCTTGTGATTGGGCGGTAAAGGCTCAAAGTCCAATTTTGTGTCCTGCCTCCGTTCTTGCTACATTTGGCGACCACGCCAGGACGAATTTCTTCATAGCATAAAAGACCGAAGGTTGCACCTGTCATCGATCATCATGTGGTCAGAACGTGAGGCAGAAGAGCCTCAACGGCTAAGACTGAGAAATCGCGATATTTTACGTCCGACCGCTGCGGCTGCGGCTTACACCTCTTCGTCAACCAGTGAGCCAGAATCCGAACGGGAGGCGAACTGGCGGCGCTATCAAGAGCTTCGTGACCTCGATCCTGTGCAAATCTCTGTCGATGAAGCACGCTGCTGTCAGTCTCAAGTGCCAGTGCCCCCCGGGCCCGGCCAACCGTCAACGAACTACATGGCGACGGGAGACTCATTCCTGCTGGACACCAGGCCTTCCGCGGCAGCTGCGGCAGCTGCAGTGACACATCCACCAAGACCCTCTGTGCACCGTATGGCCGAACCATGGGCTCCGTTGCTCCAAGGCGGATCTCACCCTGGCGCTGGCGACCGCAACCTGTGCGCACCGGTATATCAACAAGCAATCCAGCTTCCGTCGGTGCCGAAGCCGGCGCCCTTCAACGGATCCGAACCGTTCGATGACTTTCTGGGTCGAGTGTCTTCGTATTTAAGCCGGCACCAAGGACTGAGTGACTACAGCAAGATCAACACGCTCAGCAGTTACCTGGGACCAGCATTCGCTACCTACGAGGTCTGGCTCTACCAACTGTGCGCGCAGCATGGACAGCCCGTTGGGACTTCACTGCAGTTCCTGCCAGGTGCCCGCTATGAAGATCTCCTGCAGCTCCTTCGCGCTCGTCATGGCGGTGCCACCAGCACTGCACTACTTCGGCGCGAGCTTCACAGCCGGTGCCGGGGCAGGGACGAGAGGTTCGAGGATTTTCTGACTGCCCTCCAGCGACTCGCGTTCAAGGCCTACCCAGAGCTCGGTGCTCAAGACTGTCGCCAGCAGACTGTGCTTGAGCGGTTCATTCAAGGGCTGAACGACAACTACGTGACGGAGCGGCTGCTTAATATGCAGCTGCCTCTTACTACACCGGATCAGGCCCTGCATTATGCCCAGCAAGTGCGCGAGACCCGGCAGATAATGAATTCCCAGCCGCAGCACCACAGCGCCGAGGCGTCAGCTCCAGCGGCACCGGTTCAGTCAACACCAACAGGAACCCGACCGCAGCATGGGCCACAGACGACACAACATCACCAGCCAGCGGCTCATCGAGCGCAGACAGCCCCAGCGCCACCATGGAGATCAGCTGACGCCGCTGCACATCAACAGCAGCAGCCTAGGGCGGTGCCCATCTGCTACGGCTGCCATCAGCCTGGCCACATCCGCCGGAGGTGCCCAAACGCTGGGGGGGCTGGTCCAATGGGCCAGCACCGGCCCTCTCAGCACTAAGCAGTTCGGCCCAGCCCCTACGCCCCAGCTGCCAGCCCGACCAAGTGCGCTTCATCACCTCGCGCATGCTCAGAAAACGCCGGCCGTGCATGATCGACACCGGTGCCGAGATCTCCTGCATCAACGGCGACATCGTGCACTCGGCCAGGCTCAGGCGGCAGCTGAGACCCAGCTCAACAACCATCTATGGCGTGGGCGGCAATCAAGCAACAGTGCTGGGCGAAATTGAGATAAGTTTTTTTCTTGGTCCGCTTCATTTTCGACACAGATTCCTGGCAGTGACCTGCCTCAGCGCACCGGTAATTCTGGGCTGCGACTTCCTAAACAAATTTGACATTTCGATCCACCTGAGATTAGGCATTCTCGAGTTTAACGGCCTCGGCGTCACCTTGCCAATGCGGACATCCAGGCAGGCGGCCCAGACTTGCAAGCTGGCAGCGGCAGCCACGGTTCGACTGCAGCCAGGCGATGGCTGGATCATTCCGGTGCGGCCAGCGAGCGCGGCAGCGTGGACGAACTCGGAGGCACCAGGCGTTGTCTGCGGCAGCAAGGCGGCCAAAGTGATGATCGGCCGCAGCGTGTCCAAGCTGGTTGACCACGGAATGGGGCTTGCTGTAATCAACACCAGAGATGAGACAGTCGAGATCAAGGAGGGCGACATCGTCGGCAACTTCAACCCGCTGTCTGGCCGAGCCCTGGCGCACCTGCAAGCCGGAGGATCTGGTGATGCCAGCGAGGCAGATCCGACTACTGCAACGACCTGGCAGGACGAGGTGCAAATCGCCGATGACATCCCAACCGAGGAGCGGCAGCAAGTCGAACGCCTTCTGCTGGAGTTCAGCGACGTCTTCGCGAGCCCCAGCAACCCAGGCCGCACCCAATTGTTAAAGCACGAGATCGACACAGGCAACGCCAGGCCAATTCGCCAAGGACTGCGGCGCCTGGCTCCCACAGCGATCGCACAGCAGAAGGAGCTGGTCAACGAGATGCTGGCAAAGGGAGTCGTCCGACCATCGTCATCACCTTGGGCATCTCCGATAGTTCTGGTTCGCAAGAAGGACGGGTCGGCCAGATTTTGCTTGGACTACCGCCTGCTGAACGCGGTGACCAAGCCCGATGCCTTCCCGATGCCCCGCATCGATGACACTCTGGATGCCCTCGAAGGAAACAGCTACTTCTCAGCGCTGGATCTCGAAAGTGGCTACTGGCAAGTCGAGATGAATGACTGAGACAAGGAGAAGACGGCATTTGTATGCCATGAAGGCCTGTTTGAATTCAACGTGATGCCGTTCGGACTACGGAATGCACCAGCCACCTTTCAGCGGCTCATGCAGCTGGTGCTCCGGGGACTGACGTGGCAGGCCTGTCTGGTGTTCATTGACGACGTCATCGTGATGGGCCAGACCATCGGCCAGCACAACGATCGGCTGCGTTCAGTTCTGGAGCGACTGCGCGAGTTTAACCTGCGCCTCAAGCCGTCAAAGTGCCGATTTGCAAATACCAGCATGTTAGTCCTGGGCCACCGCGTCAGCAAGACCGGAATCACCGTCGATGAGGGCAAAACCGCGGCTGTGCGAGACTGGCCGGTGCCCCGGAGCTCGAAGGACGTCAAGAGCTTCCTCGGCATGACCTCGTACTACCGAAGATTTGTGCGCGAATACGCCAATATCGCCGAGCCTCTGCGCCGCCTTACACTGCCTACGCCCTTCGAGTGGACGCCAGAAGCTGAGGCGGCCTTCAACCAGCTGAAGCAAGCGCTGCTGTCAGCTCCGATCCTGGCGTTCCCGGACATGAGCGAGTCGGGCTCCGAATTCATCCTCGACACCGACGCAAGTGACTGCGCAATCGGCGCGGTGCTGTCGCAAGTGCAGGCGAGCGAAGAGCGGGTTATCGCCTACGCCAGCCGCGCCCTGTCAAGAGCTGAGCGCAACTACTGCGTGACGCGGCGCGAGCTCCTGGCTGTTGTCGAGTTTGTTAAGAAGTTCCGGAGCTACCTGCTGCCGCGCGCCTTCACCGTACGAGTGGATCACCAGGCGCTCACCTATCTGCTGGCATTCAAAGAGCCCGAAGGCCAGCTGGCCAGATGGCTGCAGCTGCTCGATGAGTTCAACTTCAAGGTCGTCTTTCGCCGAGGCCGCCAACACGGCAACGCAGACGCCCTCTCTCGGCGAGAGCAAAAGTGCACCAGCCAGTGTCGAGTCTGTCGGCCAGGGACGACAGCGGTGGCGCCAGCCGAGACTTCAACAGCCGCCTGCCAGACGGAGCCGACGGTCGAGGCGCCAGTGCCAATCGCGGAGCCTGCTGGCCGGGTCGACACAGTCAGAGTCAACTCCGTGCAAACCAACGCAGCGACATCAGCGCCGGCTACCTCTGCGGCTGCCCAGACCAACGCCGAGCCGGAACGTCAGGGCACCTCAAGGCGGAAGCAGCAGCTTCAACCGCGGCCAAGCGAGAGCGAGGACTCCAGCGAAGACGAAATCAGCGACGAGGCCATTCAGGAAGGCGAGGCGCTGTCAGATGCGTCTCAGTCACTGCGTGAACTGCAGCTCCGTGATCCAGACATCGGCCCGGTGTTTCGCCTGCTGTCCAACGGCAAGACAAGGTTCAGCGCCAGCAGACGTGACCGACTGTCGCCTGAGAGCCTAATTCTGGCACAGAAGATCGGCGACCTGTGTTTCGTCGACGGCGCCCTGAACAAGCTGGTGAAGTCCAAGCCTGTGCCTGTGATTCCGCGCTGCAGACAGGAGGAGTTCATCGAGGAGGTCCATGAGCTTGGGCATCTGGGCGAGGACAAGACCTTGGCAGCCCTCAAGCAGCGTTGCTACTGGCCGAAAATGGCGGAGAGCGTTCGCCTAGCGGTCAAGTCCTGCCAAGTGTGCCAGCGCGCTAAGACACCGAGTCAGCGCCGAGCTCCACTGCAGACTATGGCCAGTGGATTTCCTATGCAGCGCGTGGGCATCGACGTGGTCAAAGTTGGACTGTCACAGCGGGAAACGATCGGCTGCTCACCATTGTCGACTACTTCACCAAGTGGGTCGAGCTGGTGCCACTCCCCGACGAGAAAGCGGCCACCATCGCCAAGGCACTGTTCGACAACTGGGTGACGCGTTTCGGAGCCCCGCACATTCTGCACTCCGACCGTGGCAAGGCCGTGGACGGAAAGGTCATCAGGAGCCTGTGCCGGCTGCTGGAGATTCAGAAGACGCGGACATCCGGCTACCATCCGCAGTGCGACGGCCTAGTAGAAAGGTTCCACCGCACTCTGCACCAGATGCTCCGCTGCCACCTGCAGTCAGTCCAGCCGGAGGACTGGGAAGAAGTGCTGCCGCATTGTCTCCTGGCCTACCGCAGCAGCGTCAATGCTACAACCGGGTTTACTCCTCACTGCCTGCTGACTGGCCGGGAAATGACGCTTCCAGTTGACGTCGTCTACCGGCCACCGGAGCCGCCAATGACAGTCGGCCAGTTCGCCGCCAACAACCGCGACCAGCTGCTTCGCGCCTACGACTCCGTGCGGCGATCGATGGCGACGGCACAACGACGCCAGCGGCGGTACTACGACCGGAAGGCCAAGCGGTGCAGATTCCGGGTCGGCGACCTCGTATGGGTTTTTGTTCCGCCGTCGCCAAACAAGCTGAAACGTGCGCACCAGCCCCGCGCTCCCGACCCGGCGCGGAGTGAGGCGACCAGCGACTGCAGCAGCGAAGTTCTTGACGATGGCTGGGTCCTAGTGTGAGTCTGACAATCTTTTTTTGCCGATTTCTGCGACCTGCGCAGTTTGTGCTTGAGTTGTGCATTTGTGCGCTGTTCCAGCAGAGCTGCCTTTGCGTGTCACTTGGCTGAGTATTTTTTGCGTTTAATTCGTTTTTAAGATTCAAATCCGCTGTCTTTTCGAGTTTTAATCAGTTGTGGTTTCCGAGTTCCAGGCCGGTGCTTTATATATTCCCTTATATATTAAATCGCATTTTGCTATCAAAATATTTATTTTCGATTTCAACAATATTTTCTAAATTCAAAAAAATTGGTAAATTTTCGCGTTGAAGTGAATATTGCATTTTTATTCCGCATTGACATAATTGTTCGATTTTTAGCATCCGTTAGGGTATGTGCGTTGATCATCATCCGATATTCTATTGAATTATGTAGGAAGTCTGACAAGCCGTGTGCGTTTGCTTGGATCGATACCGATAGCAAAGTTCCAAATACGAGTAAATGCCAATGCGTGTATTTAAATATTAGTCAATGGGGGGTTGGCGCGTGCATGGTTAGAGAGTTGAATGTACGCCGATATAGAATGACACTGCTAAGGCGCAAGCCTACAAATTAGACTCGAGCATTTTCGTTCCGCGTTAGGTTCAAACTGCATTGGTGAAGTCCTAAATTGCTGTGGTTGAAGAATTTTGCCGCTATTTTTGAAGTTGGCTTTTAACTTTTGCTCATACGCGATTCGATCCTTTAGTGTCCGTCTTGTGAGCGTGCATTGAACGCAACTTGTATTGTGTCAAAGAAATATTTTCATAAAGTAGATTTTGTTCGAACTGTCAATTTTCAGCGCAATGGGGACATTGTTTTTTTTCGCGAGGGGGGTAGTGCAGTACACCTTAATTTCGTAATTTAAATTGGTGCCAACTCGAGGCGGGTGTTAAGTAAAGCAAAGTAATCGCATCGCAATGTAATAATACTCGTATATTTTCGTTTCGTTCAATACTTTATATTCGTAACTTTATATCAGCTGAATTTCATCGCCTTAGCTCGATGGTGAGTTCAATAAATGCTGAATCATAGCTCGAACTGTTACTGGCTATGCTTTAGAGTGTGCCTAGTAAGCGGGCAGCTGTGCAAGCTTGTGATTGGGCGGTAAAGGCTCAAAGTCCAATTTTGTGTCCTGCCTCCGTTCTTGCTACAGGTGCGCAATTCCATATTGAACCAAACGCAATTTTACAATCTTAAACAAAATTTAGTGGTGCAATTTCTAGCATTACCAATTGTCAAAAAAATGTTTTGCAATAGTGTTATACTTGCATTTTTTGACGACTCGTTACAATAAAAATTAAACTGATTATCTTTGTTTTTTAAGTAGAGAATTTTAAATTTGAACAGTTCGTAAATAACGAACTATAAATGTTACGTTTTTGTAGTAATTCTAGATTTCATACAGTAAAGTCAGTAATTATTTATAAATTTAAACTGTGCAAACAGTCGCAAAATAATTTGCAATTTTTGTCGCATTTTTTGCAGCCCGTACAGGTGCGCAATTTTTTTTGCGTTGCGCAATTTTTCGCAATTTTTTTCCCGAACGCAAAAATGCGTTGCAATTTTCGTGCAAGAATTCCATCCTGGGCTGAGCCCCTAGGCCTAGGCTAGGCCTAGTCTAAGCATATATATGCATATAGTACCTAGATTCTAGAAGGACTATGCAGCTTTTCTCAGGATATATGTAGCTTATGATTATGAATATATAGATGGTGCATGTTATATCTTTGCTGCTATCTCTGCACAAGTTTAGACTTTCAAAAGCAAGTGTACAGGTCTTCCTTGCATACAATGGGTCTTTTCATATTACCAATTCCAGAACCAGAATCGGTTCGGAATTCCAAGAAAAACAGCAGTATAACTATTAAACTCTGTTAATATTTGACTGCCTTAACAGCCTCACTTTGCACGATTTTTCACTTTCTTCTTGGCGATTGTCATTCAATAATAAAAACTTTATAGCACGTATCTCCCTCTAGTTATAGAGACAAAAAGTTATACTTTACAAATTGGTTCTGGTTCTGGAAACAGAGCAAGCAATATGAAAAGGCCCAATGATACAATTGCAAAGAATCCTTCTAGATTTTGAACAAGAAATCAAACTCTAATGCACACTGATCCATATGATTATATGAAGTTTTGCCTAAATGTATTAAACCAAAGGGTAACAGAAAAAGCAAGATGGTTGTAGAAAATAAAATATAATGGAAAACATAGTTACAGATGGATATGAATTGGCCAGTTTAATGTAAATGTAAATGTGCATGAGACACTGATTTATTTCTAATCATTTTCGTCAAACTTTTTAAATTTTAAACAAACAGTTTTCTGAACTGAATGAACTCAAACAAAATTGAACGCCTGCAGAATTTTTTTCGTTTTGGATAACGGATCTGCTTCGCAAATGCTATATATGCTATTTCTATATGGTAATTTATGTATTCCTGCTGGAAAATTAAATTTAATCCAAAAATATAGTTAAGACTTCTTATTTTGTTTGCAATTTTTGTAGAATGCTGCCATCGCCGGGGCATTGCGAAGGAATTGGAAGGAGCACTTAAATTGGCTAGAATGTGTTTTCTAGCCATATGTGCGTGACTTAATTGTATTTATTCAGAACGAAGATCCATGATGTGAAGAATTCGATTTAGGACTGGACAGCAAACTAATAAAAACATTTTAATCCCGGTTTTAATAGTCGAGCGTCCACTGAAATTATATTGCTTTAATGTGTGCATGCATGTCTCTGGGTATTTTGGTCTGGCCTGAATGCTTGGATCGCGCTATAAGCTGCTGGAGTAAACCATGCCTAATAATTTTAAATGGTTTGTTCTTCTTGCTCGCAGTTTCCAGTCGGTCTGGTGCAATAAAAAGAATAGTGAAGGACAATTAAGCGGTTGAAAATTTCACATGGATCCCCACTGCATTTTAGCTCGTATAGATCTGCATGCAATTTTATTACGCAGGAGGCACCACGCGCATCATGCTGCCCTGCTGGCCAGTCACAAGCCCGCATAAATCTTCTCGACTACAACAACGATATTTTATTCAGACCGATTTCCTTTCTGGGCACTCCTTCAACGAAGTTTCGATTCAAAAAACCCCGACAGTCCAAGGGGAGCGTAAGCCTAGTGGTCTAGTGCGACGCTCTGATGTGCAAGCGGCGAAATGCAGTCATTTTGGGGTGTGACAATTGTCACTTTAAGTGCGCCAGTAGTTTGCACACAGCCCCTGCCTTTAATCTAAAATGTCAGATTTAGATCTTGTGAGAACACCCGACCTGACCAAGCACCCACTGCTGCACCTGCTTTTCAAATGCTGCCTCAGGGTACCAAAGCATGAGCTCGGGGCGGAACCGAGTCGCAATTGCTGCAAGTGTCGCTAGATCTCCTGATGAGACTGTGCCATCAGGTTTTCTGCTTTGAACCTTTTGCAGTCGAGATGTTCAGGAAGTCCAGCCTGCTGCCAGTGAATCGCGTTGATCCGCCTGTGCTGCGAAGTTTGCTGTCTGTTGTTTATTTCCAAGTACGGAAAAACGAACGAGTTCGGCAGGACGCAGCTAGTGTTACTACAGCACCTGTCTGGCTATATCCTGACGTCAGCACTAACACCTGACCATCCGTGTTGCCAGCACTGACACCTGGCTATCTGTTGCAATCGTCTGAGACTGCCGCGAGGATGCTTCGAACGCTTTCCTCCTCTATAAAGTCGCTTCTCACAGTGTCATCTCTGGTACAGCCTCCCATGATTGTAGTCTCGCAAACTAGCCAGCTCTCTAGCTATTCTGTGCTCTATGGGACAGTGGAGGTCTGGTTGGCGCTGCTTCCCCACGGATATCGTGTGTAGCGTGTGGAGCGTGTGTTGATTACTTGACGCTTAGACCCAATTCGAGCCTGGTTGAGTTTTGCTGGGAGCATTCATTTTTGCCCCAGATGGTGCTGGAAGAAATAGTTTTAACTCAGTTTCTTGACCAGATCCAGTTGCAAATCAAGATAAGTCTTCTTCAATATTTCCGCTTGCGTGCGGGGGGTCGTTTTACGATCGCATAACTACAGCTTGCGGTTCGCCAAAGTTTGATACACGACCTAGATCCTGCATTTATAGAACTCCGTGTTTGATGTATACCTGCGTGGGTTCGACCTGGTTGGATTTTATTGTTTCTCAGTGGGATAATTTTTTTATGCGTTTTTTTAAATCCCAATATTTATTACCCCCGATTTTATTCTTGGATGGCATATTGCACAGCCAGTTTGGGGCTCAAGTTTCACGTCGTCAGCATTGAAATTTTCCCATTGACAGAATAAGGCACAGAGTCGAACCGCAATGCTGCATTTCGATGCACTTGAACCGTTCCGACAGGCGCGGTGCTGCTGCAACGAGCAACTGTTTCAGTCTGTTTTCTGTTTGGTTGTTAAGCCTTTTGGTGGATAATTTTCTATAAAAAATTGAAAAAGCCGCTAAATTTGCGCTAGGAAGTATCATAATTGTGCAAGGCACCAGAGCAGCACAGATATGCACAGAACTGAACATTTCTATAGAAACTTTTGCGCAATTGAAGTTGCAGTGCAGCTCGCCTGACCTCTGGCCGGCTGTCTCAGGCAAGCAGTCTGGCCAGCAGGGCAGCTGCAGACCCAATCGCCAGCAGGACAGCGGAAGTAGCGCCCGACGACTCTCCACTGCTCAGCTGAAGCACGTACTGCAGCTCAAGGTCATAGAACCTCTTCCACAGCTGCATCTCCTTGCGCTTGTAGTCAGGTGTTACGCTGGTGAGCTCTGGCAAGTTGAGCATGGCGCAAGGGACGGGCGATTCCGAGTTGCTGCGGGGCGTCAAGCGATCCCACTTGAAGCCACGCACCGGCGTTGGCGTCGGGTTGCCGAATTTCACAAAGTTTGTCCACAGCGTCGTCATGAAGTCGCTCAGGCGCCGCTGCTCGGTCGTGTTGAACTTATTGAATTTGTCGAGATCCGCCTCGCCGCTGATGCGCTGCCACCAGTCGGACGAGACAAACGGCACTCCTAAAATGTAGTCCAAGTCGTCGCCGTGCCTGACTTCAGGCGGCCACTGAAACCGCTTTTCGTACCCGAATTCGTACAGGAAGACGGGCTGTCGAGAGTCTTGCCGATTGGCGTGGAAACGCAGCGCCTGGTACACCGGCTGGATCATTTCGTAGTCCCGCGTCACATTCTTCATCAGCTGGACCATCTCTGCCCGGCTGCTGGCGCTTCGCTTGCCTTGCAGGTAAACCTTGATGGCTTCTTCAACTATGGCCTCTATGCCGGGAATCTGCGGGACGTCAAATTTCTGCTTGTGCAGAGGTCGGCAAACTTTTTTACCTCAAAGCCCAGATAGAGAACCCAGCTCATGACTGCGGGCCAGAGGAGGGGAGAAATGAGAGGGAAGAGAGATAGGAGAAGGGAGGCGAGGAATAAAGGAGAAAAGAGGAGACGGGAGGAGAGATGGAGTCGAAGGGGGAAAGGAGAGAAGAGAGAGAAGGGGAGAGAGGAAATGAGAGAGGAATGGAGAGAGGTAGAGGAGAGAAGGGAGAGGATAGGAGAGAAGAGAAGAGAAAAGGAGGAGATGAGAGAGGAGAGAAGAAAAGGAGATTAGAGAAAAGAGAGAAGAGGAAATGAGAGAGAGGAGAGAGGGGATTAGAGAGAGAAGGGAGTTGAGAAGAGAGACAAACATGGAGCGGGCCGGATGCTTTTGTGAATTTTCAAAGGACCCGAGGGCCGGGTAGAGAGGCTTTGTGGTCAGCATGTGGCCAGCGGGCCGGAGGTTACCGGCCTGTCAGCTAGTGGAAAGCTGCTGGTACTGAACCCAATATCAGCTAGGGAACCAATGTCTCACCATTTTAGTGCCCCTTTTCGTGAGTTCGTCAAAGAGGATGCTTCGAACGCTTTCCTCCTCTATAAGGTCGCTTCTCACAGTGTCATCTCTGGTACAGCCTCCCATGATGGGCAGTTTCATGAAATCGCCATTCTTTCGCAGCACCAGCGGAATATCACCGATGAGGACACCGTCGACTACAGGAGCCCAGAGCCATTCAGGCTCAGTGGTATCCTCCCGGCGCTTTAAGCTCCATTTGTCAATCTCGTAGGCGGATACGCTGGCAAGGCAGCTCATTGTGGCGGCTAATGAAGACCTGGAACAGCCGACAAAGCCAGCAATATAATCGATGGAGCCCTCATGGTCACCGATGACAGGTCTCGACACGGCCCAATTAGCGATGTCGGCACCGCTCATGAGCACCGCCTGGTGAAACAGCGGTCGGCCGCCGTTCAGAAATCGACCGTTGGACACAATGTGAAGTCCGACTGACGAGCCGCCGGCGCTCTCCCCGCTCAGGGTCACGCGGCCTGGATCGCCACCGAAGAACTCAACGTTATCGCGAATCCACATGAGAGCCGCACGCTGGTCCCACAGAGCGAGGTTGCCAGGCGCTGAGTAGGTCCCAGTCGAAATCAAACCAAATATATTCAACCGGTAGGAGAGCGTTGCCATGACGATTCCCTTGGAGGCCAGCACTTGGCCTGGGTAGCCGTGAGGTCCACCAACGAGAAGAGTTCCGCCGTGGATATTCAGTAGCACAGGTACATGTAGTTTCGCCTGCGATGCTTCGCTTGCGTTTTCAGGTACAAACAAATTTAGGTACAGGCAATCTTCCGAGAACTGGTCCAAGGAGAGGTTGAGCGCCTCCATGCGAAAGCGATAGGAGCCCTGTAGGCACGCGTTGCCATAGCGACGTGCTAACCAGCGTCCTCGGGAGTCCAAGTAGGCCGGCCGTGGCAGACGAAAGCGCAGCTTGCCTGTTGGCTTGGCAGCGTACGGGATGCCCAGGAATGCGGAAACATTCTTGGCCGGGTCACCCGTCATTTCGTTCAGAAATTGCGACACTCCGGTAAGGAATCCAACGAACCGTCCAGCTCCGGGTCGTGGCACCAGCACCGTCACATCGTCGGGCTGCTGAGCGTAACCGGCGTCGTTTCTTGCGTGCGTTACAAGTCTCTCGTCGAAATTTGAGTTCCAGTCACTGCTAGCGAATGCAACTGTAACCAGGGTGCCAAGTAACAGAGGGATTGGCTGCATTCTTGGGCAAACAAGTGACTGTCGTCTTGTTTGAACTTTGCTTGGCTAGTTCGAATTCCCGGTGGCTGTCGAATCAAATTTGCGACTGGACTGAACAACTGGGTCAGTTCAAAATAAGTAGGAAGGCCGGAGGGCAGATTTCTATATCCTAAATAATTAGCCTTTAAGTTACATAAGTCTGCCAGCATTATCAGTGCGGCTTCCTCTGGTAGCATTTATAGCATGCGCACAGCCCTAACCCAAGTGCACACCCTGAGCCAATGACACCGCTTTGTCCAAGCTTCCAATCCGGTCTACACATGCGGCCCCATGCTTATATTTAGAATCCAGTTCTATACGTAGTTCAAGGATTCCTTGGATTGGCCCATGATGGTTTTCGAACGTCTGCAAACCCTCTGCTGTGTGTAACCTCGCCAACTGTACTTACTACTCATGGGCGGCATTTCCCTTCTCTTGGTGCGTGTTTGGTTGAGAGTTAACGAGCATAATGAGGGATGTGGGGGGCTTCCAGAGTCACGATTTCATTAAAACACTCGTATAAAGTAAAAAAACTGTCATTCTGGCCTGCAGAGTCGTTTTATTTTTCAAGTAGTTACGGCCGATTTCAAGCAGGGAGCGTTAGGCCCGGTTCACGCCGCCATCAAATAAGGGTCAATTTTTGCCTGATCAGGCCGTTTGTACATCACTTCTCGTCGCTTTATGCATCAGTAGTGTGATTTGGTAGCCCATTTGATGGCTCTGGGAACAAACATTTCTAGTGCAACAGTGCATTGCTTTTAATCAGTGCAAATGGACTTACGAGCGAAAAAACCCGAGGAATTCTGAGAGCGACGGTCACCAGCTTGGCCCAAAACCAGCAGTTTGATGAGGTAGAATTTCCCAACCAGTGGTTCCCTTATCCTAAGAGCAGCCAGTAATCTCTGGGAGCCAGGCCTGGCAAATATTGTGGCATCCCAAGTGTCCGATGGTGCCCACAGTTTCTCGACAGGTGCGCATCTTGCGTCTGCACTTCTGTCAGCAGTTTTGGCACCCAGCTAGCAACGAGCGTGTCATTCCCAGCTGATCCACGACTAGATGTACTTGAGCTGTTCTCGGGCGCACTCGTCGATTTGCACCCAGCGCCTGCTACAGACAATGCACGATTAGTTTGTTTGCGTAGTTGCTGTTCGGGGAGACCCACTACGCGCAGCATCTTCGATGGGGCCCCACCCGTCTTCGAATTTTTCTTATTAAAGGCTGTCTGCACCCTGGCGCACTTTAAGCGACATTGTCACATAGCCGGTGAGACGCATTACTGCCCATTTCACCGACTCCCCTAAACAGGCACAGAAGCGCACGGAAACGTATGCAGTCATTTGCGCAGGTACACACTCACACAGGAGTGTACAGTGGCCCTATTTTTTTATCGTTATGCATGTACACTTCACTGTGCCTGGGGGGTTGGGCCTCAAGACCGTTAATTTGCGAACAGACCTAGCCCAAATTAATGTGACTGCATTTGGAATCGAGCCTGGGCCTCTGGCACATCAGAACGCCAGACCACTAGACCCAGCTGTCTTCGAAACGCTGCATCCACTTTACTTGCATTTGTCAAAAAACTTTTGATACAAATTGTCTCTACAGTTCTGCTCCCAAGCCATCAGAGTCCTTAATATCTTATTCCTGGCTGCCAGCGAGGGTCCAACGGCAGGGTAGATCAGGGCAGCCGATTTCCGTACCGAAGTTTGATTATCGGGTTTAATTATCACACGTTAACGGGTCGAACGCACTGCAGTTGCACACAGGCAGCCGTTAGATTTAGATTATGTTGGCAGCGGAGGCCTTGAGGGTACAGCTGGGCGGATTCCACAGAAAACTTGCCCAGCCCGAAAACTCCAAGGCCTGCCGCAAACAGCAGCCAGCAGGTGGCCGCCCCACCGAGCCTCTGGCCTGCGCCTGCTCGAATTTCTGCCTACCGCCTGCCGAGACCGTCAGACAAGTGGCTGCCAGGCCCTTCGTTAGGGGTGAGCGCGCGAAGAAGAGATCAATGCGCTGATTTGATTAAGCCGCTCGATAATTCCGGACCCCACTCTGACCTCAAACCACTTCTAAATTTCTTTCGAAGACTCCCCTCTCGCAGAGCGAGAAGTGTTCCGCGCTGTCCAGAAAAATCTCTTAAGGGGTCATTTAATTCCTGTGCGTGGCTTTTGGCCATTTCGATAAGGGAAAGAAAGGCAAAGAGCTACTAGACCTCCCAGATCACACTGAGCCCCCTTACCACGGTGCTTCAGCTGCAGCTGGCGCATCCGATCCTCCGGCTGCAGGTTTAAAGTGAACCCGACATTTGACAGCCCCGGTGGGAGACAGACGGATGAAATCCGAAGGGGCAGACCAGGAAAAAAGCAGCTTCTTCGTCCCGCCAATCGCCAGAGCCGTGCTCTGAAGACTTTGATGGTTGAAGATCATCGCGCCGGTTCATCCACGATGCAGCATTACAGATGTTTACACAAGCCGCCCAGTGCAACTGTAGAGCCGAAGTCACAACCAATTTGGCTGACAAACGGATGACCCGCTAGAGTTCCGGGCGACACGGCGCCACCACTGGCCATCTGTGACTGTCTGGCATCCCCGCTGAGCATTGGGAAGCGACTGCTTCGTTTAGTCTTCATCAGTAACCGCCAGTAATGACGCACATGCAAGTTAATAAAGCGCCTTACAGGGTGGTTGCCCACGGCAAAAATAAACTCTACACCCGACAGCAGACCGCGCCATCCATCCGGAACAGCCATCTTGGTTTTCCGTCAAAGTTCCCGGAACACTTGTCAGTTAATTCGAACTTTTTTATCGAAGCGTAGAATCTTCCGATCTTCGAATCATGAAAGTTTGCACAGAATACGAGTTTTATCGGCTGCAAGTCTACCGTGAAATTCAAACCAAATTGAATTGGAACTCGGCCAAGATTACTTTACTGGCCACTTGATGGTCGAGTGCAAGAGCTTCGATGTTTCCAGCGCAGTAACTATCATCAGTAACTATGCATGCATTATTTTTATCAGCGAGTTTTAGGAACTGCTGAAACAGGATTTTTAAAAGAAATGACGCAGTGCATGGTTGTAGAATCATTGATATTTCCCTTCTCTGCATCTCACTCAGCCTAAGTGGGATAATAGAGGAATAGTTGCTCTTTCTGCCTTCCTGCTTCCCAAATCAAGTACAGAAACCGTTGCTGTCCAGCAGAAGGGACTGCTATCTACCATTGAATTTTCTGCGATTCTACGCCTTGTGTAAAAGTGTGCAGCTCGGATCCATATCACGCATTCTTTTCAATTACATTTGACACTATCAGAGGAAAACTGAAGATCAGGCAACTGCTGTATAACTGAGCATAAAAAAGTGAATAAGCATGAAATTGCGTAGCATTTGCTATCAGCTACTTGAAGCCGGATAGCTTGGGGCTTTACGAGCTCGTCCGCTACTGTTGTGGGAGTCTATAAAAATCATTTTAAGTCTTGCATAGTTCATTTATTATGCGTATGCGGCAGCTGCACTGATTAAACGGGGGCTTACGTGCACAGAGAAATGAAGTAGAATGACGCGCTGCACTCGAAAAATCTCCACTGCACTGAATGTGTGGACTAGCTATAGTGCGTTATCATTACTGGATGCAGGGGTTATCATTATGCGTATGCGGCAGCTGCACTGATTAAACGGGAGCTTACGTGCACAGAGAAATGAAGTAGAATGACGCGCTGCACTCGAAAAATCTCCACTGCACTGAATGTGTGGACTAGCTATAGTGCGTTATCATTACTGGATGCAGGGGTTATCATTATGCGTATGCGGCAGCTGCACTGATTAAACGGGGGCTTACGTGCACAGAGAAATGAAGTAGAATGACGCGCTGCACTCGAAAAATCTCCACTGCACTGAATGTGTGGACTAGCTATAGTGCGTTATCATTACTGGATGCAGGGGTTATCATTATGCGTATGCGGCAGCTGCACTGATTAAACGGGGGCTTACGTGCACAGAGAAATGAAGTAGAATGACGCGCTGCACTCGAAAAATCTCCACTGCACTGAATGTGTGGACTAGCTATAGTGCGTTATCATTACTGGATGCAGGGGTTATCATTATGCGTATGCGGCAGCTGCACTGATTAAACGGGGGCTTACGTGCACAGAGAAATGAAGTAGAATGACGCGCTGTACTCGAAAAATCCCCACTGCACTGAATGTGTGGACTAGCTATAGTGCGTTATCATTACTGGATGCAGGGGAGAACATTTAGAAAAACATTTAACATTTAAAATTTAACATTTAACATTTAACATTTAACATTTAACATTTAACATTTTAACATTTAAACATTTAACACTAAAACATTTAGAAAATGGAACTGCGTCGGATATACTGTACTTCAAATTGCAGGCATGGCCCACCACGTCATTCCTAATGCTTAAATTGAGGGCATTGCCATTATACATAATGCATTATATATATTGATACGAGCTAATTAAATTACTGTACGTCGGAAACAGTATGTCGTACAGTTGCATGTACATGTAGCGCAAGTAGACCAAGCGACGTATATTAAAACCAAAGATGATCGCCTGCGAGGTAGAAATTTCAGATTAAAATTGTAGGTATAGGATTTCGGAAGCATTTATGTATGAGCAATAGTCCAACTTTTATGGCGTGAGTTAATTAGCTGACGTAAGTTAATTTACTAAATACTCGTACTCGTATATTTAGAAAAATCACAATTTTTTTGTTTTAAATTCTGGCTGTGAAATTAGAAACATAGTTGTGACCACCTCATCAGAGTAGGAACGGCAGATACGGCAGAACGGCAGAACAATTGTACTCGTAACTCATTGAGTATACAGGGTATAGTGAGCAGAACTGTATATTAAAGCAAGGTTTTCTCTGATTTCTGCCATAAAAATCAGGATTTTATCCAGAGTAAAGAAGGTTCTTTTCTTTATCAAGAGAAAGGGTTTTTTGCAGGACTTCCAGTGTGTATTGCACATACGAATGTCTTCGTTTTTAACGACATTTGCGCCGTTGCTACCCAAGCAAATGGTTTGATTTCAATTTCTCCAAAGAATAATTTATGATCTGGACATATTGTGCAGTACTGATAATAACCGTCATTGTCCATCATAGACAGGCTTGTTTAGTATAAATGTGTTGGAATGCTTTTCTTGTGTTGGAATGAATCTTGCCTTAATTAGTATTCAAAATTTGAGTGAAGTATTCTTGGATCCTAAAATATACAAAGGTCAAACATCACATCATCTAGATGCAAATAGTTTAGCAGTATTCCCTTTTTCATACCCTTTTTAAAGCTTTTGTTATTGTTTATTTGAGTATGAATAGCTTGCCATAACAATTTTTAGGTCTTCTATATAATGCACACTCAGTAATTCGCATATATTGAATTTTCAATATATACTAATAGCCATTATGATGTAACTTATGTATGCTCGTATTTGCTATTTACCTATTTACATTTACCAGCATTGCTAGAGTGTGACAGTTTTGTATGTATTTAACATGCTGGCTACAAGTGCTGCACAATTATTTGCCTTTATAATTTTTTCAACTTTGTGAACTTTACTGTTGATCACAGGTTCTGCATTGGTCATTAGCAGGTCATAACTCATCAGTGAATCTCTACGCTTTATTTTTTAGCTCCAATTCAAAAAACTACAGTAGCTTAGTTTCTGATTTTCTGGTATATTTTTTCTTCTTTCTTAAATTCAAAAATTTTTTTAAAAGCTCTTTTTTTCTGCCACCATGAATGACCACAGAATTTAAAATATAACTTTATATTTTATAAATAAATTATTTCTTTATTTAGTACTCATACCCTTTTTAAAGCTTCTTTTATTGTTTATTTGAGTATGAATAGCTTGCCGTAATAGATTTTTATAATTATAAATAAAAACAATTATGATTTTTATAATTATAATTAAGTTAAATAGCAATTTAACTTAAAAAAGGTTTAATATAAAAATGACTTCTGAAATTTTTTTCTTTATACATATTTATAAAGATTTTCGTTATATATGCAGCCAGCTGAAAAACTTTGATTTAATAATACAAAAAATCATTGTCTAAATATAATAAGCTTTATCATTAGTATATGGATATATTAAGCTGATTCTCTTATTTATACTCGTAGAGTGCCATTATGAAATTATTTCTTAAAAATCTTATAAATATAATATTAATATAAAATTAATGCATGCCTCGCCATGAGCCACGTGGTGGAGGACCTGCTGGAGCGGCACAGCCTGCTCGATCGGCCCAAGAAGCCCCGCATGATCAACGGCGAGTCGGCCGTCGAATACCGCTGGCGGGTGCTGCGCAACTGCGTCAAGAGCGTCTCGGACGACATCATGAAGGAGGACGCACTGAACTTGTTCGTGTCACACGGCATCGTGCCTGGCCGCAGCCTGAGCCACGCCCAGCCAATCACCGACTTTCTGCTGCTGCCGCAGCTGCCGAATCCTCTGCTGACGCTGGACGGCGCCTTCCTCCGCTTCTACGACTCCGAGGGCCGCCTGGCCGACGTGGTGGCGCCGCCCAAGCCGATCGCCCGGCTGGCCTACGCCAGCCACGTCGGCCAGTTCGTCGGCTGGACGGAGGGCGGCCGAACGCTGATTAACCTCAGCGGCGAGTTCGCCGTTCTGACCGAAGCCATCACCGAAGCGCCGCTGACTCAGGTTTGAGAGCCGAATGTTTTCTATTGTAATTTAATCCAATAGCGGTTGCTTGCCTATTAGCACTACTGTTAGTAGACAAACTGTTTTCGCTTATTTTATTTTTTTTTGAACTGGTTTTCACCAACGAGCACTGCTAGGCACCCCGTTTAACAACACCAACGAGGACTTCTTTAGAAAGCCGAAAATGTTGCTTGCATGGACCGATCTTAAAATGCTATTGCTAAATAGGCAAATAAGTAATGCAAAGAATACGTTCCTCTGTAGCTGGCACCCCTCTGTAGCTGGCACCCCTCTGTAGCTGGCACCCCTCTGTAGCTGGCACCCCTCTGTAGCTGGCGCCCCTCTGTAGTTGGCACCCCTCTGTAGCTGGCACCCCTCTGTAGCTGGCGCCTCCTCTGTAGCTGGCACCCCTCTGTAGCTGGCGCCCCCTCTGTAGCTGGCGCCTCCTCTGTAGCTGGCACCCCTCTGTAGCTGGCGCCCCCTCTGTAGCTGGCGCCTCCTCTGTAGCTGGCACCCCTCTGTAGCTGGCGCCCCCTCTGTAGCTGGCACCCCTCTGTAGCTGGCACCCCTCTGTAGCTGGCATCCCCTCTGTAGCTGGCGCCCCCTCTGCTTTAAATTCAATCCGCAGGTGCTCTACAACGGCAACAAGGAGGAGGTGCTGAGCTTCGAGCCCGGCCAGATCACCAGCTGGGTGTTCCGCTTCGGCAATCGGCACCTCCTGCCTCGGCGGCGCCTGCAGGCCGGCCTGCCAGCTGACCGCGGCTTCAGCCTGGTGGCACTGGAGGACACAGCGGCCAAGCGGCAGCGCGCCTTCTGCGCCATGGACCGCAGCGTCCATGTGCTGCTGCTGCAGCAGGGCCAGTGCGCGGCCGTGCACCGCGACCTGCACTCGGACGCCATCAGCGCCGTGCACTTCTTCAACCCGATGAAGCTGCTGTGCACCGGAGCCAAAGACGGCAGCGTCAAGGCCTGGGTGGCCGACACCTTCCGGGTGCACTGCGTCTTCGTCGGGCACAACGGCGCGGTGAACGCGTTGCACTTTTATCCCACCGGCCCCATGCTGCTGTCCGCCTCGGAGGACCGCAGCGTGCGGGTCTGGCACCTGGAGCTGCGGGATCAGGTGCGCTTCGGGGCGGTGCAAAGGAAGAGATTCATGAGCTGGGATCTGTGACCCACACAGGTCATTGACTGGGACCCATGAACAGTGTGAACAGTGTGAAGAGTGAACAGTGAACAGTGAACGGTGTGAACAGTGAACAGTGAACGGTATGAACAGTGAACAGTGAACGGTGTGACCAGTGAGCAGTGTGAACAGTGTGAACAGTGAACAGTGAACAGTGTGAAGAGTGAACAGTGAACAGTGTGAAGAGTGAACAGTGAACAGTGTGAACAGTGAACAGTGTGAACAGTGAGCAGTGTGAACAGTAAACAGTGAACAGTGAACAGTGTGAACAGTGAACAGTGTGAACAGTGAACAGTGTGAACAGTGAACAGTAAACAGTGAACAGTGAACAGTGTGAACAGTGAACAGTGTGAACAGTGAACAGTGTGAACAGTGAACAGTGTGAACAGTGAACAGTGTGAACAGTGAACAGTGTGAACAGTGAACAGTGTGAACAGTGAACAGTGTGAACAGTGAACAGTGTGAACAGTGAACAGTGTGAACAGTGAACAGTGTGAACAGTGAACAGTGTGAACAGTGAACAGTGTGAACAGTGAACAGTGAACAGTGAACAGTGTGAACAGTGAACAGTGTGAACGGTGAGCAGTGTGAACAGTGAACAGTGAACAGTGTGAACGGTGAGCAGTGTGAACAGTAAACAGTGATCTGCTAATCCACCCCTCAGGTGGACGAGGTTCGCCTCGACTCCGCCGCCGACCCCGATGCCGAGACGCCGCTCCGTCTGGCCGCTCAGTTTGGCGCCGCCGCCTTCTACACGTCTGGCGCTCGGTCCGTCCGCGCCTGGCGAGTCCAGGAGATCTACACTCACCGGGCCAGCCTGTGCGCCCCGGTGCTGCGCATCCAGGCCAGCCCATCGAGGCCCGGCCAGCCGCCCAGGGTGCTGGTGACCTGCCAGGACTCCAGCGTGCACGTCGTCTCGCCGGCCACCGGGGCGATTCTGTCCTCCGCTCTGGCCGGCGGCTCCGTGCTTGCCGGAGAAGCGCCGCAGGTTGGTGCAAATTGAATGAAATAAAATTTTTTTCACTTTCTACTGTTGTCAGTAGACTGTCGCGACAGTGTAAGCTAGGCTTGCTGCATTCTGAAAATCGCAAAAAAAGATAAATACATCCGTTCCGCTGCAATAGAGCTGCCACCCTATCACTGCGGAGTGAACTGCAGCTCAGAGCTGCCACCCTATCACTGCGGAGTGAACTGCAGCTCAGAGCTGCCACCCTAACACTGTGGAGTGAACTGCAGCAACGATTAAGTGACCACTTGCTCACTACAGTTGCTAATTCGGCTGCTTACTAACCATGACCAACTCAGCTTAACTTGCAGGGCTAGCGCTAGCCCCTGGGCTAAGGGCACTTTTGTTTATAAGTCAAGCGGCGATAGTACAAATCGGCCTTCAAAAACCGCAACCAAAATTGAAGTGTAGCTAGGACTAACGCCCCCCACTACTCCACCGCAGGTGGCCGCATCCGCCTACAGCACGGACCCGAAGCGGCACCGGCTATACTGCGCCATGTCCGACGGCTCCCTGGCCGAGTGGGATCCGGACAGCCGGCCGGCCCGCCTGCTGCGCAGCTGGCCAAGCCCCGGGCCCGGCTGCGAGTGCCGCTGCCTGGCTCTGTACGAATACGCGGCCGGCGGCGGCGCCAGCAAGTCGCTTCTGGTGGCCGGGCGCGCCGACGGCAGCCTGTGCACCTACGGAGAGCAGGGCCCGGACTACGCGGTGGACGGGCACGGCAACAAAGGCGTGCTGGAGCTGGAGGCGAACCCCAGCCAGGACCAGGTGGTGTCGGCCGGCCTGGACAACATCATCCGGGTGTGGCGGGTGTTCCCGTTCGTGCGCGAGGCGCTGGCGCCGCTCATGCAGTTCTTCTGCGCGCACACCCCGGTGTGCATGAGCGCGCTGCGGTCGCTGCTGCTGGTCGGCTTCCAGGTGTGTGCAAGCAGCGATCAGGGTGGTCAGAGCTGTTCTCAAATGTTTGATAGGCTACTTATAGTAAAGGCAACATCGGCTGCTCCGTGGCTGACATGGCTGATGCTGAATCGCTACACAATTGCAGGACGCCCAGTCCGCCACGTACAGCGTGGTGACGTACGACCTCGAGGACAAGAGCCGGCAGGACCACAGCCCGGAGGACGACCACCTGGACAAGCTCACCGGCGCCGCCGCCTGCCCGAAGCTCCGCCTGTTCGCCACGGTCAGCCAAGACGGCACCCTGCGGGTGTGGAGCAGCGCCAACCAGCTGCTGAAGGCCGTCCAGTTGCACGCCCGGCCGCAGGGCGTCGCCTTCTGCTCGGACACGGGCGACCTGCTGCTGGGCATCGGCGCCAGCCTGTACGGCATCGAGCACCGGCGCTACCTGCCGAAGATGCAGACCCGCCGGATGGCTATGATGCACTTCGAGCCGGCCGCACCGGAGCCGCTCAGCGGCGAGATGGACGCGCGGCTGCTGGCCGAGCTGCCCTTCCCGGACAGGCAGCGGCTGCTCGCCTGCCGGCCGGCGCACAGCTTCGATGCGTTCGCCGACCCGGATCCGCTGGAGGAGGAGCCTGACGATGTCGAGGAGAGGCTGGCTCGCGAGGCCGCCTTCGGCACCATCGCCAGCCGGGAGCGCGAGCTGCGGATGCTGCGCGACGGCGACATCAAGCCGAAGAGGCGGCCGGCCGCCACCCCGGCAACCAAGGAAGAGGCGTTCAACAAGTGAGTAGCGAGCAGAGAGCTGTGCTTTTGCAAGCAGGGGATTGTCAAGCTTTTAAACAGGCTGTCATGTTAAAATATGAGCATTTGATCCGCTCCAATGAAAAGCTGACGCTTTGAGCAGAAAAAATATGAAAGTTTCTATCTCTCTAGTGAATTTTTGCTTTCGAGCTTTCTAAGAAACGAATTTCTTACTCTACTACGATCTAGTAGCTTCGATTGGTTTCCGAGAAACAGATTCTTTGTAATTGAGTTGTGCTACTATTCTACTATTTCAGTCTCAGTTCTCAATTGCCCAAATGGTGAGATTGTTTACAGGAAGTGTTGAGCAAAATTTGCGAGCGGTGCTATCACATCACTGAAAATTCACTGTTCACTGTTCACTGTTCACTGTTCAATGTTCAATGTTCACTGTTCACTGTTCACGCTAATGTCTGACAGTCTGACTGTGCCTCACTCTCCCAGCTCCCTGCCCCTCGCCGCAGATTTCTGTCGCTGGTCGCGGACCACCCGGTGCTGCCGCCGCCCCCCAAGGAGGCGAATCTGGACGCCGCGGTGAAGTCGGCGCTGGAGCCGCCGCAGCTGCCCAGGCCCAAGCAGGCCTACAGGCCGGACATCTGTCCGGGCTTCTTCCCGTCCCAGGATGCAGCCGTCCGGCCGCAGGCGGGCCTCGCCCCGATCCCACGCGGCGGCTGCGTGCCGAACTCGGTGCTGGCCAAGCTGCTGTGGCCGCAGGAGGCGCTGCTTGAGCACGAGAAGACGGCAACGCAGGCCTCCGCCCGCGGCTGGCGGCCGCCCGACCTCAACGTGGAGCAGCTGCGGCAGCTGCAGGGCCTGCGACAGCGCGGCTCTGAGGACGAGGCCGAGCGGCAGGCGCTGCTGAAGAGCTGGGCGGACTCCGGCGACGGCGCCGGCGGGGATGACGAGGATGAGGAGGAGGCTGGGGAGCTGCTGTTCGAGCTGGACGCTGACAGGAAGCGGCGCGAGCAGCAGGTGCGTCGGCTCTGCCGATGATTGACATGACTGCATCACAGATGCTCTGATAAAGGTTTCTTGAGGACACGGACACAAAGCAACCAATATGCACGCACAGTGACAAGAGGGGACAGGGCAGATCGGTGGTTCGATTTCGCGCTCGACCGCATTAATTTGGAGCTTGTGCACGCAAATTGACCTGGAGCTTACAGTCATGAGGGCATCCCCAACACGCAGACAGTGTACATGATGATGATGAGAAAGATCAACAGAAATAAATGTCATGATAGACCAAGAAATATACACCAAAAAGAAGCGAAACAACCCAGTAGCCAGTTGCCCCGCAGCCTCCGTTTTCAGTCACCCGAATGCGCTCGAACCCCCACCCTCCCTCCGGCAGGAGCAGGAGCAGAAGGAGCGGGAGCAGTCGGACTTCATGCGCCGAATGCAGCAGGCCATGGACGAAGCGGCCACGGAGGCCGCAGCGGAGGCAGCCGAAGCCGAGGCTGCGGCGGTGGCGGCGGCTGAGGCGGAGGCGGAGGCGGAGGCGGCTCGAACCCGGGAGGCCTCCACCGTGTCGGGCGACTCGCGCCGGCCGCCGACCCGGCCAACGCGGCGGGCGACCCAGGAGGAGCTGGCAGCGGCGGCACGGTCCCGCAGCTCGCAGTCGCAGGCGTCGCCGAAGAAACGGCCGCCGCCGCCGCAGAAGCGACCGTCCGAGCAGCGGCGCTCGGCTGTGGCGGCTTCGCCCACCGCGGCGTCAGCGACGGCTTCGGCGGCCGCGACTCCGCCGAGCGTCTCTCGACAGGCCTCGGAGGCGGCGCTGACTGGCGGCCAGCAGCAGCAGGTGAGTCAGTCAGGGTACTCGATGTCCTTTTTGCGACAGCTTCAAACATTGTTATGAATGATTGCAAGAAAGCGAGAGGCTTGAACTAGAAGATTGAAGGTCCAACCTGTTAGCCTCACCGCATCTGCCTCTCTCAGCTACGATCGAATTTCCCCGCAGACTCTGCAAGGGCCGCCGGCGCCTCCGCCGCTGCCAGACTACGTGGCGCAGTTCGCCGACGAGGACTGGTTCGACGCCGCCTTCCCGGAGCCGCGCCGGCGAAGCCTCCCTGATCCGCTGACGCCCGCGACCTTCGCTGGGCGGCTGCTGCGGCTGCTGCCGGGCGCCGGCTGGCCGGAGCGGAGCGCCTTGTGCCGCGCGGTGCAGCAGCTGCAGACGCTGGAGTCGCTGGGCCGGCAGTGCCAGCAGGAGGCTCGACGAATCGTCCTGGAGCTGCTGGAGCTGCCGCCGGACTGCGGCGTGGCCGAGCAGCGCGACTTCGTGCGCCACGGCCTGACGCTGCTGACCCAGGGCGGGCCGGACAAGCCGCTGCTCACCGAGCTGCTGCTGTGGTACTTCGAGGGCGACGAGCTCACGCAGAGCTTCGTGATGGAGGCGCTCAACTTTTTGGGCAGAAAGTGAGTCGGTAGCAACAAAAAACATGAACTGCCTTGAAACATGTCTTGCCGCCAAGATTAATACGGCAATGTGCAGTCATTATATACAGTAATGCACTTCAGGCAAGCTTCAGGTAAAGCCACAATATCCATCAGGCAAGCTTCAGGTAAAGCCACAATATCCATCAGTCAGAACCTGAATTACTCGAAGCCAAAAAACATCATCCACCCCTCGGCTGCCCCAGAGACGAGCACCATTGCCTGGAGCGCGAGCTGGACCAGTGGGACGTCTGGTCCGTCACGGAACCCGACAAGCGCCGGCCGCACCTGCGGCGCGCCATCTCGGACTGGCTGGAGCGCTGGCTGGCGAATTTCCGGGCCGCCGTCCGGCAGACGGCGGAGCGCCTGGCTCGCGGCGAGCAGCTCCAAGGCCGCGTGCCGCAGGCCGCCACCGCTGCGGCCTCTGGCAAGCCGATGACCGTGACCTTCGAGACGGCGCCCGACCCCAGCCGGCTGGCAGACAGCGGCACCTACATGGAGGCCGTCAACTATTTCTGCGAGACGCAGCTCAGCCAGCAGCTCGCCCGCCTTCGCTCCAAGAAGCGCTCCTCCATGCGGGCTGGCCGGCCAGCCGCGGCCAGGGCGGCGGGCACAGGCGAGGCGGAGGCGGAGCCCGCCCGCAAGAACACCATCCTGGTGCTGCCGACTCTGCCGCAGCGGACTTCGCTGATGCGGCTCGGCGAGTCACACGGCGACGTTCAGCCGGCGCGGAGACGCGACTTTGGCACCGGCGTTGGCGGCGGCGTCAGCACTTTGGTGGCCGCGGCGGCCACTGACTCGAGCCAGCCGGCCGCCTGCCAGCCGGGCCGCGCCTACCAGCAGGTCATGCGGGGTGGCTTCGCTCCGCTGATGCACCTGCCGATGAAGCCGGTGCGGCTCAACCCCTTTCCCAGCCTGCTGGACGACCTGGACTGGGAGGCCGCCACTCAGCCCGTGCTGCTCACGCTCAAGTGCTCAGGCAGGATGTTCATCCCGGCGCTGTCTCAAGTGCAGCAGGACTGACAGCCGCCACCGCCTCCCACTGTGGCAAACTTCTTTTACCAATGCTTTCTCGGCTTCGCTATCTCTGCTGTGCAACATCCTCGTATAGCCCTCGTCAGTCTCTCCCCCTCATCAATCTCTTTCCCTCGTCAATCTCTCTCCCTCGTCAATCTCTCTCCCTTGTCAATCTCTCTCCCTCGTCAATCTCTCTCCCTTGTCAATCTCTCTCCCTTGTCAATCTCTCTCCCTTGTCAATCTCTCTCCCTCGTCAATCTCTCTCCCTTGTCAATCTCTCTCCCTCGTCAATCTCTCTCCCTCGTCAATCTCTCTCCCTTGTCAATCTCTCTCCCTTGTCAATCTCTCTCCCTCGTCAATCTCTCTCCCTTGTCAATCTCTCTCCCTTGTCAATCTCTCTCCCTTGTCAATCTCTCTCCCTCGTCAATCTCTCTCCCTTGTCAATCTCTCTCCCTCGTCAATCTCTCTCCCTCGTCAATCTCTCTCCCTCGTCAATCTCTCTCCCTCGTCAATCTCTCTCCCTCGTCAATCTCTCTCCCTCGTCAATCTCTCTCCCTTGTCAATCTCTCTCCCTTGTCAATCTCTCTCCCTCGTCAATCTCTCTCCCTCGTCAATCTCTCTCCCTTGTCAATCTCTCTCCCTTGTCAATCTCTCTCCCTCGTCAATCTCTCTCCCTCGTCAATCTCTCTCCCTTGTCAATCTCTTTCCCTTGTCAATCTCTCTCTCAGCAAGCTCTCGCTCATCAATCTCCCTCCCTCATCAATCTCTCTCCCTCATCAATCTCTCTCCCTTGTCAATCTCTCTCCCTCGTCAATCTCTCTCCCTTGTCAATCTCTCTCCCTTGTCAATCTCTTTCCCTTGTCAATCTCTCTCCCTCGTCAATCTCTCTCCCTTGTCAATCTCTCTCTCAGCAAGCTCTCGCTCATCAATCTCCCTCCCTCATCAATCTCCCTCCCTCATCAATCTCTCTCCCTCATCAATCTCTCTCCCTCGTCAATCTCTCTCCCTCATCAATCTCCCTCCATCATCAATCTCTCCCCCTCGTCAATCTCTCTCCCTCGTCAATCTCTCTCCCTTGTCAATCTCTCTCCCTCGTCAATCTCTCTCCCTTGTCAATCTCTCTCTCAGCAAGCTCTCGCTCATCAATCTCCCTCCCTCATCAATCTCTCTCCCTCATCAATCTCCCTCCATCATCAATCTCTCCCCCTCGTCAATCTCTCTCCCTCGTCAATCTCTCTCCCTTGTCAATCTCTCTCCCTCGTCAATCTCTCTCCCTCGTCAATCTCTCTCCCTTGTCAATCTCTCTCCCTCGTCAATCTCTCTCCCTCGTCAATCTCTCTCCCTTGTCAATCTCTCTCCCTTGTCAATCTCTCTCCCTTGTCAATCTCTCTCCCTCGTCAATCTCTCTCCCTCGTCAATCTCTCTCCCTCGTCAATCTCTCTCCCTCATCAATCTCTCTCCGTCATCAAAAAAGTCTCGCATTAAACAACTATCAAAAGCCACCGCCGCCTGCCATGAAAGTGCCTACAATTAATTCCACAGACATAAAATTTTTCCCTTGATTCTGCAAGCCTGCACGTACGAGAACAGCAACAGCTCTTTACTGGAAAACTGTTCATCTTCCTTGTGGGAGAGTATTCCGTTCACAACTTGAAGTGCGCCGCTTTCCTCTGTTACAATTAGACATTTTGTGTACATTTCGTACAGTACAGTCTTACTGAAGGCAAATATATTTTAACAGGCCGAAACACACAGGCACTTTATCACCTGGCCACTGCTACCGCGACCTCAAATGACCCGCGAACAGAACTGGTTTATTGCCTTTTACAGCCCACGTCACTTGGGCAGATAAGAGTAAAATAAAGCCGGCAGCTTATCAGTGCAACATCTGGGTGGAACGCTGTGTATTTGCACTCACCGCTGCTAATACTATTACAGGCATTGCGGTAAGTAATAAATAATTAGTCTTCATATAGTCAACTATTTTGCGGGCTAAAATTCTTAGCCAGCCTACTTGCAGTAGGCGGGACGCAACTAACGGGAGAAAAGTGTGCAAACGGTACAATAGCTGTATGATGCAAGCAAATCATTGTGCGGCAGACAAGAAAAAAGGCAAATTGCGCGAACTAATTTGAACGATCAGCGCTGAGGGGTATAGGATCCGGGTGACTCACCCAGCCCGTCACTGCAACACACTGCCCTTGCCCCATGCCTGTACATGCGCCCGCCATTGATGAAGTGGAGAGGCTGAGGGAGGGGCGAGGGGATGAAGCGGATGCGATGAGCGGTGCCGCATCAGCTGAGCGGTGCGGCGGCGGAGGCGGCTGCCGCAGAAATGGCAACTAGTGGAATGCAAGCGGGCTGTCAGAGGCTGTCAGATGCTGTCAGATGCTGACAGGGCCTTTCACAGGTCACCCCAAGAGCTGTCGAGTCGACTGTCCGACACTCTGTTAAATGAGGAGAAGGTCGCGAGTTCGCGGCTTGTAAAAAATGTGATGGAAATCAGCATTAGTTGACTCTTAGATCCCAGTAAAGATACTTTAGCTTAAATATCTAAGAAACCGACTCAACTGAAATATCTAGAGAGTAAATCTACAGATCTAGATCCAAGAAACAATTTACAAGTAAGTTGTCCTTACTGTGTGTGCATAAGAAACAAAATCTACAGAATTCTGTATAGATCAATTGAACAAATCTACAGAATTCTGTATAGATCAATTAAACAAATCTACAGAATGCTGTATAGATCAATTGAACAAATCTACAGAATTCTGTATAGATCTATAAACCAAATCTACAGAATTCAGTGTAGATCAGTTAAACAAATCTACAGATTTCTGTGTAGATCAATTAAACAAATCTACAGAATTCTGTGTAGATCTATAAACCAAATCTAAAGAATTCTGTGTAGATCTATAAACCAAATCTACAGGATTCTGTAGATCTAGAGAAGACTAAATCGACAGCAACTTAGCTCTCACTTTCTTCGCGACAGGAACATCTTCCGGAAGGTCTCCTTCACGGCGGTTCTCGGGGACGATTTTCGTCGCCTGCCGCCGCGCCCGACAACGCCGTCGCAGGCGACGCTGCCCCCGTTGAAGAAGTCGCCACCGCGCCCGGCGCCGCTTGGTGCAGGGAGCCGCCCTGTATGGCCGAGCCGCCGCTGGCGATGACGTCACCGGCTGAGCGGCTCCGGTCGCCGGGTCGAAGCCGGCGGGCGGTCTCCGGGCTGATCTGCAGACCGGAGGGGGTTCGAGTCGGGAGCTGGTTTAGGGGTATCGCATTGCCATGGAAACCAACTTGGAAAACAGCAACAATGTGCCTGCGTCTGGTTACCATAGCAATAAACTTGGAACTCAGCAACACTTCAAGGTCATTCAACCAATCTCTACATTTGGTTACCATGGCAACCCACCTCGAAGACGACCATTCTGCTCCGGCTGCCGCTGGCCTCTTCTGGCGGGACAGAGCGGCACCGCTGCTGCTCCGGCTGCTCGGCCTGCTGCCCGGCGACCCGCCGCTGCGACCGCTTGAGGTGCCTGGGCGAGTCCCAGGGGTGGTGGGCCAGCGCCTCCGGCTGTGTGGAACGCCGGCGCTGCCGCGAGGACTGCCCGGCGCCCAGCAGGAAATGCTGCTGCTGCCTGCCGGTCGCCAAAGGAGGCGGCGGCTTCCTCGTCCACAGCAGCAGCCGTCGCTGCCGACGAGTCCCCTGCTGGCCAAGCGGTGGCCTCAGCCAGGGCGCCCTGAATGCTGCAGTTGAGCTGGTCAAGGAGACCCCGCAGGCGGTCGGTGGCGCGGGTCAGGTGGCCGAGGTCCGGGTGGCGCGGGTCGGTGCGGTCGGCCAGCTGGCGCAGCAGCAGCAAGTAGCGGGGCAGCCGCTGCACAGGGGTGAGCAGGAAGGCCGTGAGTTCGAGTCCCTCGCAGTCCGGATGCCGCTGGAGGCTCAGCAGGAGGTCGCGAAATTTGCGCGACCGGCGTCTCAGACGGCGAACGCAGCGCATGGCGGCGCCGAACTGGGCAACGTAGCTGCGGTACAGCTGCAGCAGCCGGCGCTCGTGCCGCTGCAGGAACTGCTGGACGGCCTGCGCCAGGCTGCACTGCGGCAGCGGCGGCTGGCGCTGCACTGAGCAGTCATCTGACTCCTCCAGGCTGCCGAGGAAGGCCGCGTGAATGTCGTAGAGGCGGGGCAGCGTGTTCGGGAAGATCAGGCTGCGGATGGGGCAGCGGGGCGAAATGATGAGATGTTCTCAGCCATTACTGTGCTCATACAGCGATGGGTTCATTCTGTCACTCCGGACTCATCTCATTCTGTCACTCTGGAATCACCTCATTTTGTCACTCCGGAGTCATCTCATTATGTCACTCCGGAGTCATCTCATTATTTCAATCCGGACACCTCATTCTGTCACTCCGGACTCATCTCATTCTGTCACTCCGGACTCATCTCATTATGTCACTCCGGAGTCATCTCATTATTTCAATCCGGACACCTCATTCTGTCACTCCGGACTCATCTCATTCTGTCACTCCGGAGTCATCTCATTCTGTCACTCCAGAGTCACCTCATTCTGTCACTCGGGACTCATCTCATTCTGTCACTCTGGAGTCATCTCATTCTGTCACTCTGGAGTCACCCCCATTCCGTCACTCCGGACTCATCTCATTCTGTCACTCACCAGAGATCCCGAGTGCTGATGAAGGCGGCGGCCCTCAGCGAACCGCCAATCAGGTCAATGAGAGTCCACAGACAGAAGCAGTACTTGCGCTCCGTCTCCACGATCTCTTCGCACACTTTGCGGCGCTGGTCTACGGAAGAGGAATTGGATTGAATTGGATTGGACTGGCTTGAATTGGATTGGACTGGATTGGATTGGGTTGGGTTGAGTTGGATTGGATTGGGTTGAGTTGGATTGGATTGGATTGGATTGGATTGGATTGGATTGGATTGAATTGGATCGGATTGGGTTGAGTTGGATTGGATTGGATTGGGTTGAGTTGGATTGGATTGGGTTGAGTTGGATTGGATTGGGTTGAGTTGGATTGGATTGGATTGGATTGGATTGGATTGAATTGGATCGGATTGGGTTGAGTTGGATTGGATTGGATTGGATTAGATTGGATTGGGTTGGATTGGGTTGGATTGGATTGGATTGGATTGGGTTGGATTGGGTTGGATTGGATTGGATTGTGTTGGATTGGATTGGATTGGGTTGGATTGGATTGGATTGGGTTGGGTTGGATTGGATTGGATTGGATTGGATTGGATTGGATTGGGTTGGATTGGATTGGGTTGGGTTGAGTTGGATTGGATTGGATTGGATTGGGTTGGATTGGATTGGATTGGGTTGGACTCACTCTCAATGATTAGCCTCTCGTGCGGCGCAACGCGCCTCGCCAACTGATGCTGCTGTGTTCCCGAGTCCCAGCTGCGACACTGGTGAATCTCCGACTGCTGGTGCTGGTGCTGGTTCTGGTGCTGGTTCTGGTGCTGGTTCTGGTGCTGGTGCTGGTTCTGGTGCTGGTGCTGGTTCTGGTGCTGGTGCTGGTGCTGGTGCTGGTGCTGGTCCTCGAGCTGGTCAGCGGCCCCAGCAACCACAGCAGGACAGCCCTGTTCGCAGGCCCCATTGCTGACTGGCATCTGAAAGGGCAGAAGAATCGCAGAAAAGCCTGACTGGCCGATCCATTTATTTTCGCTAGCCCAGCCGAAACCCCAGACCTCCGGGTCGTCAGTCACGCCTTTGGCCCAGCGACCACCTGAGGAAACCTTCATCGGTCCCTCTGAAAGTCTCTGCAGCCTCCTGTTTTCGTGCACTTTTTCAGCCCAGCTGGACGCCACATCGGGCGCTGCAACTCCTCACGGCCGCACTGACGCCGCCGCACTAATTACTCCCGGGCCAGGACAGGTCGGATCCTTGATGGGGAATTTCCAGTTCAAATTCAATTTTCCACCTCGGATGTCAGCGCTGCTGTCTGTTTACCATTGAACAGAATCAGCGAGCCTTGTAGAACCTGCCGTCTTCCATGGCGTTTGGAATATCTCATATCGGACAGATTGGAAATGCAGGTTCGCATGTCCCTGTCCCGCAGATTTTTTATGGCTGGCCTAACCGGATCCTAATAAAATGCTTGGAATTATCTCTGATAAATTCCTATTAGTTAATAAATTGACTTTCCTAATACCTTAATTTACATTTATTAAAACATCCGCGTGTAGTCCCTGATTCGCAGCACACAAATATTGATATCAAAAAGACATCCATAAAAACAAATCTAAAAAACTAAACTAATTGGAATCCCAGATTCAAACTAAGCATCCCAGATTCTAATCAGGAATCCCAGACCCAATCAGGCATATCAGCATCCCAACCAGCATTCGCCATCAGGCATCCAGATCCCAATCAGGCATCCCAGAATCCCAAATCAGCATCCCAATCAATCCCAGGCCAATCAGGCATCCCAGAATCCCAGATCAATCAGGCATCCCAGATCCCAATCAGGCATGCCAGATCCCAATCAGGCAT